>CM035431.1:144574075-144581575 GCA_020310875.1 Ceratopteris richardii
TTATTCAATCTCTTTATGACTTCATTTCTTGGAATGCAATTCTTCTATATTACTAGCCAAGAGATTGATGTCATGAAGTTGCATCGTGAACTGGGTGCTTTCAAACTAACTTAGTCGTTCCAAACTTAATTCAAAGGATCATTTCAAAGTCTTGATTTCTTAGAAATTTATCAAATATTTCTGAACCAGAAACACTTTATCTTGAAGTGCCCCATAATTCAAATAAGAATATGCTTTGCCGTATTTGAATTATAAACAAAGGTCCTAGAAGTTAATTACTTAGTGATCTTCTTACTTACTTGATCTTGAAGTGTCTTGTAAGATCATGCATTTTACTCCTTGAATTTGAACTTCTCCTTTGAAGTTTTAATTCCCTTGAGGATCCAATCTTACTTCAAGATTCATTCTAGGACTAAAAGATACTGATCATCCCATGGTCCCATGTTCTGTGCCATCTTTCCGACATCAATATGAGTATAAAATCTAGTGTCCCATACCACTCTATTTTATATTCGCATTGATGTGTGAGTTATACTTATCCTAAAGTCCAAACATATCTTTATAGAGTACCTTCTCACTTAAATTCTTTAAAGAGAATTACCTCTCTAACTTAATTTCCTAGGTTTTGATTCTTTCACACGACCGTTTCACGATCTCGTGCTTTGCTTTTGAAACTTGAAAACCTTTTGATTGAACATCCATCCTTATTTTCTAGGGTTTTCTAAAAAAAATTAATTATAATTCCAAGTTCTTGAATTTCTCAAATTCAAGTTCTATTGATTGTTCTCAATCATTTTGTAGCGACAAGAGCTTTTCACTTCTTGCCTTCAGATTCCTTTCTTATTGAAGATTTAAGTAGCTACCCCGGGGACTTTACATGAATCTCTCCACTGCACAAGTCTAATCATCCGCTCATGCTTTTGGATTTCACCTTTAAGAAATCCCTTTTAACAATAGGCAAACTTTATTTTTGCCTTCCAAAGACTTAATTACCATCATCACGGTTGCATACTATATAGTTGGAACAACTAAGTCTTTTCACACTTTCCTTTGGATAAGTGGAACTTGGGCATGCTTTATTTAATCTTTGTGATGTATAACCATCTTTAGGTTTAGGGATCCCATATTTTCTAAACTGTAGCATGCCAAAAAGTTAATATCTAGATAATTTTCTTGGCTAAACATCTATATCCTGAAGATGTTCTCTAGACTACTTTTTTGACGAAACATTCATATCTTGAAGATGTTTGCTTTCCCTTTCCTAACCATCACTTAGCCTTATGATTCTATCTTTAGTATATCTTTCAAAAGGATATCGTCATGTACTTGTCCTACTATATTTATGAACTTATTCTTGTTTTGGAAAAAGTTCATGGGTCAATGTAGATCCATTTCTTGGAACTTCTTGTATTCCCCAAAAAGTAAGTTCACCTTGAATATGGTAGAAAAATAGTGTGATTCATGAAATAGAAGATTAGACTATTTTCATTTAAATTCTTGTCTTTAGGAACTATCTCATTTCCTAAAGATCACTTGTCTAGGTTTCATCTTGAAATTGCAAATCTCTTAGATAAAATCACAAAGTAACTCTCTAACAGAGGAAGAGGTCTTTCAAAGTTTCCATATTGTTCTTAGCACTATGCATGATTACCATAGATGCAATCATAGAACCTAGCATCCATCTATTGAACTTTCAAAGTTCAATTTATGTGAAAGTTCAATCACTCTTCTTTGATTTCCATCGCTCCTTTGGATGGAATCAAGTGAGAGCTTTCATTTCAAAGTGTTCATGAAACTTTAAAACCTATCTTAAGTTATCATCTTACTTGGATGCATGAGAAGTTACACAAGAAGGTCTGAAATCTCTTTTTAAACTTGTCTGTAGAACTCTTTAAGTATCTCCTTGACTTTGCAAGAAAATTTGATGCTTGACTTTTTGCTTCTGGGTACTTTTACTAAGCAAGACATCTAATATACTTAATGTAACTCTTCATTAAGTATGCGACACCTAAGTACTTAGCTGCAACTCAAGCTTGGCCCTTCCTTTGGTCCATGAAAAGTGCCCTCATACTCCAGAGCTTCATGGATCCTCCATGCAAAAGAGAATGAAGTCTTCTTTAGGTCCTTGAGAAGGCCAATTTCCATCGGTAGAGCCACATACTCGTCCTTGTATTTTTATAGCATCTCCCCATGCTTTGTTACTCCGCATGAAGAAGTGCCTCATGTATATGACCATCTCTTTCTTTCGGTGAAGTAGTTAAACGAGTAGATGATCTTTTGGTTAGACAAAAGCCATCTTCACTGTTAACCTTCAGGTTCAGAACCCGTGGACTGAATTTGAAAAGTTCTAGCTTCAAGTTTTTCTTGTGAATCTATCATCTTAGTGAAATGTATGTCGATGTTGATCACAACACATCTATAGAATCCCGAGGTCACATGTTTGATTACTGAATCCTCTTTTTGCAATTCATTCCAAGAGTTGCTCCGCATATAACATGCTATAAATAAATTGAAGGTGTTCGAAAAATAGTGGAAACGTAGTGGTGATCTGCCAAGACAAAAGTTTCTCTACTCCACGGTCTTAGGATTGATTCTTGAAGGTCGCACAGTTCGACCAGTGGCTATACCTTCTGTGTGGATATATGTTTTGCTCTTCTTCCTTTTATGGTCGAACAATCGAGGAACTGTAGAAAAGAAATGGATACTGAAAGAGGCCGTGGAGAGCTACATGGTGGTGTGCTTTGTTGCTCCAAATAACAAGGGAGTGGGCTGCTGCATGAAGAGAAAGTAGAGAGAGAAACTTGCATAGAAATTCGGAGGAGAAGATGGAGGAGCTGAAGTTGAAGAAGTCCCAATCAAGTTATGAGAGATTTGGGACCAAGTTTTATTGATAAGTGACTTTAGGTCATTTGGGCATGTGCACACATGGCCAATGACCAAAAGTCATAAAAATAATGTAAATGCCTATAACTCCCCAATTTGGAAAGCTCTCGAAGAGAGCTTTCACATGGAAGGGTCAAAATATACAAAAGGAGAGTCCTTGGGGCCTTTATCCCCAACAACCTCCCACTTAAAGGATGAAAGAGGCCCTTTTAAGCTAAGTAACTCCCACCATCTGTATACATAGCTGATGTTGTGCCTTGGATAGACACTTCGTGAGAGCATCTGCAAGATTCAGTGAAGTATTGACCTTGATCAAAGTGATCATGCCATCCTCTAAAACCTCTCTGATGAAGAGGTATCTCACATCAATATGCTTTGTGCGAGCATGAAACATGGCATTCTTTGCCAAACATATGTCACTCTGGCTATCGCATCCAAGAACAGGTGCTTTTCAGTCATCCCAAACTCACTGCACAAGCGGGCTAACCAAATGGCTTCTTTGGAAGCCTTGTGGCTGAAATATATTCAGCCTTGTAGATATTGCAACTATCCTCTAAAGTCTAGAGCACTACGAAATAGCTCCACATGCAAGGGTGTATACATAACTACTTGTGGACTTGCGTGTTTCATATTTGAATCACAAAATCCTTTTAACTCCAATGGACCCTTTCCATAACATAGGCATTTACCTTTGGTCCCTTTCAGATATCTCAAGATAGATTTGACTGCGTATGAGCTCTACCAGGATTAACCATGAACCTGCTAACAATTCCCACTGCATGAGCAATGTTTGGCCGAATGGCAACCATAGCATACATAAGTGAACCACAAGCTGATGCATATGTAACACTCTTCATGTAATTGGCTGCATCATCATCTTTGGAACAATCATCCTCGGAAAGCTTAACATGCGGCTGAAATGGCACTCCAAGTGGCTTAGCATCAGCCACATTAAAACTGTCCAGCACTTTTTCGACGTACTTTTCTTGGGATAAATGCAAAGTATGCTGCTGCCTATCCCTTTCGCATATCAAGAATATGCTCGGCTTCCCCAAGGTCTTTCATTGAGAATGCAGAGTTCAGCTGCTGTTTTAGAGCATTCAAAGTGCTCTTTTTCTTCCCAGCCAGCAGCATATCTTCTATAGACAGCACAAGAATGATTGGGCTTCCATCTTCATCCTTTTTAGTGTACAAATAGTGGTCAGCATGGCTTCTTTTGAATCCATGTTTGAGCATAAATGCATCAAACTTCTTATACCATTGTCTGGGGGCCTGTTTCAGCCCATATAAGCTGCTTTTGAGCTTGCATACCAGATGCTCTTTTCCAGGAATGGCATATCCTTCTGGCTGTTTCATGTACAGCTCGTCGTCTAAATCACCATGCAAAAAGGCTGTTTTAACATCCATTTGGAATAACTCCAAATCCAAGGCAGCGGTGAGAGCAAACAACACACTTAATGTGGTCATTTTAACCACTGAAGAGAACACCTCTTGGAAATCAATGCCCTCTTTTGGGCATATCCCTTAGCAACCAGCCTTGCCTTACACTTGGGTTTGCCATCAACAATTTTTGATTTTGTACACCCACTTGTTGGGAATGGCCTTCCTACCTTTCGGCAACTCAACCGAATCCCAAGTATCATTTGCATGCAAAGCCTTTTATCTCTTCCTGCATGGCTAACTCCCACTTCTTCTTGTGCTCACATAGCTTTGCCACTTTATAAGTGAGAGGCTCACCCTCATCTGATAACATAATGTAATGTATAGAGGGGTCATATTTATTCACTGGCCTCCTAGGACGTGTAGATCTTCTTACCCAATGATCCACATTATCTGGCAATGGATCTACATCAGGAGGTACATCAACCTCTTCATTGTTAATGGGCTGCTGTACATCATTTCCAGCCCTGTTTTCAGCATGAATAGGTGGCTGCATACACCCATCAGGAGTGTCATTTTGTTGTCCAGCATCATCTGGCTCAATAACCACGGGCTCATTGTCATTTCCAGTCATATGTGGTGCATCCCGAGGGCTCATATCAGATTTAACTGGTGGCTGTACATGCTGAAATTTGACTCTTTTATGGTCATCTTTAGAGGCACAATTGTTTTTGAGTAGCCGTGCCTCACTAAATACAACATCTCGGCTGCGCATTACCTTCTTGAGTTGAGGTAGCCAAATCTTGTAGCCCATTTCACTTTCATCTCCATAACCCATGAAGATTCCTATGGACTTTGCATCTAACTTGCTTCTCAACTCAAGCCTTATATGCACAAAAGCATCACAACCAAAGATGCGTACTGGTAGTCATATGAAGCTGGTTTGCGAGACCAAACCTCTTCTGGAATGCCACCTTTTAAGGACATATGAGGGGATCGATTGCAAACATGAACTTCAAAGCCTCTCCCCAAAATCCATGATGGAGATTAGCTGTGGACAGCATGCATCTCACCTTGTCACATAAAGTCCTATTATACCTTTCAGCCACACCGTTGGAAGAGGGGCTGTATGGGACTGTTAGCTCCCTCTTAATACCAAGATTTTCACAAAATCTATTGAATTCAGCACTTGTAAACTCACCCCCATTATCTCTACATAAGCATTTCAGCTTTCTACCTGTTTGGGTGTTCACAAATGCATAGAATTTCTTAAATCCGGCAAAGGCTTCATCTTTAGATTTTAACAAATATACCCAAAGCTTCTTAGAGTAGTCATCAACAAAAGAAACAAAGTAAAGAGCACCCCCCATAGATTTTGTGGGCATGCTACAAACATCATAATGAACAAGATCAAGCACATTAGACTTACGAGAGACACCAGAGTAGTAGGAATTCTTTACTTGCTTACCATATTGGCATTCATTACAAAAATCAAGTTTTGAGCCTTTAGCATCAAACTTGTCCAAATTATATAGTTTATCAAGGCCTTTTTGGCTCATGTGGCCAAGCCTTTTATGCCATAATTCCATATGTGAATGGATTTCAGCCAAAGCAATAAACTTGCCCAACAAGGCTACCATGCAAGCAATAAAGAGTCCCTTTCTTTGTACCTTTAACAATCAACCTAGAGTCCTTGATAAGCTTCCATGGCCCCTTCTCAAAGAGGTATTATATCCATGCATATCCATTTGCCCAACAGACAATAAGCTTTTCTTGATTCTTGGTACATACCTTACATCATACAAAACCAGCTCATTAGTACCATCCACAGTGAGATGCATTGTGCCAACACCTTCAATAGAACAAGCATGGTTATTTCCAAGATATACATGTCCATGGCTGCCTTCATGAAAGGTAGTAAAACACTCCTTAATATGAGTAACATGGAATGATGCACCTGAATCCACAATCCATGTTTGTGACAAAGCATCATTACAGTAAGCCAGGCATCAATTAGATCCCTTTTTGTGATCTGCATATCTTGTGCATGAATATTAACAGAAGCATCAATAACTTCGACATGATCTGCTGCCATAGTAGCACAAAGTATCTTTTGCATCTGATAGCTCCTCGATGATGACACTAGAGGCCACATTGGCCTTCTCTTTGTCCTTGTCCTTTGAGTTGTCATGTGCTTCATTCTTGGTGTCCTTTTCTTCCTATCATTTGTGATCTTCTTTCTTTTTAGTTTAGCTTTGTAGTATTCACAATGAGGCTTCTTATGACCTTTATTACCACATTGGTAACAAGTCACTTCAGCCTTGCCTTTGTTTTTGCTCCTCTTCCTCTGTACATTTCCACTTTTCTTTTCTGTTCTTCCTCTAGCCACATTGGCTGAACCATTGCTCTCTCCACTAGCTTTCCTCCTTATTTCCTCATTCAAAATAGAACCCCTTACACCATCAAAGGTAAGATTGGGGCTATTCAAAAGTGAAACAACCAATGTTTCCCATGAACCAGGTAAGATCATCAACAAGAAGATGGCCTTAAGCTTATCATCAAATGTAGGTAATCCGGAGTCATGAAGAGTACTTGTAAAAGAAGGTAAGTGCTCAGTTGCACTAAAATTCCAGCAAGTTGTAATTGCATCGAAAACAACAAATTTGTTGTTTTTCAACCACAAAAGGCATACATAGATCCAAAACTGAGTCAATGGGTGCTTGTTTTCACAAAAACCCCAATTTTTGCAGCAATATGACTTGTAAAATCAGAGAAATGACCTGCTGTAATAAGTTTCCAACAAGTATGCACCTCCTCAATTTTTGTACATGTTCTCCCATTCGAAATGAGAGAATTTCTGCAATGAAGGACCTCTAGATGAAAAAATCAGCAATGTGGATGCTGAAGATGACCTGTGGGCATACAAGAAGAAAAATAAAAGAGATTCCTCGCGATGAAACTCTCTAAAAAACCCAAAATTTGCTTAAGCTTTGCCTTGGACTGAAGTAATCCTCCAAAAACAGCACTTCTATCGCAAAAAAAGAAGGTTTTTCGCGATGAAATTGTCCGAAAATGCAAGAAAAAGCCTTCGGCTTAACATAGGCTGAAGTAGAAAAGCACTTGGAGCAACTTTGTCGCGATGGAGCAGTTCAAAGCTCTGATACCAGTTGAAACAGCCGTGAAGAGCTGTGTGGTGGTGTGCTTGGTTTCTCCAAAGACCAAGGGAGTCGGCTCTTG
>CM035431.1:144594966-144607466 GCA_020310875.1 Ceratopteris richardii
AGAGAGAGGAGGAGAGAGAGAGAGAGAGAGAGAGAGAGAGAGAGAAAGAAAGAAAGAAAGAAAGAAAGTGTTTTTACGTCTATTAGGAGGCCGAACTCGGCCTATGAGACAAATCGATGTACATGGGTGTATCTTCTGTCAATCAGAAAAGATAAAAGTGCTGAAAAGAAACTGGTTAAGCTGATATAGATCTCCGTAGTGTGCATGTGGGGATACCCATGAAAGTGGTGGGGGGTGTATGGAGTGTTATATCTATGATAGTCTATATGCAAAAGGGTAGTACAACAACCATGAGAATGCATCTAAAACGACTAACTAGCTCCATCCTGTGCTAGTGGGTGGGATGTAATATGTGATACATAGGTGGAGGTGGAGTCAGGGCCACCCTGATGGCTGCAACGGGATCGGCCAATCATCTGGGATCGTCTCTCCTCCATGGCGCGATGGTCACAAGCGTGGATCTCCGCAATCTGGTGTCGGTGAAGTCTCGGGGCCCGATATCCTATATCACGGGGTCGTCTCCTAGCTCGAGATTCTGAGCCTGCTGAAGAGTCACCCCGCTCGGTATGTGGGCTGAGGGGGGGAGGGCTGCAGCACGTCGTGGAATAAAGAAGTCAGTGAGCTGACTCTGTCTCCCTCCTGTATGGAGTGCTACAGTAGGCTGGAGTAGGGAATCTCTGTGACTCTGTATCTCTAGTAAGAATCGCCCGAGCTATCGCTGGTCTCTAGAGTCCATGATCTCTCGGAGGGTGGGCTGCCCTGCAAACAGAGTCTCGTATCTGCCTCTGATGCCATCATATGCGCTACATCTGCATACAAAGTGCTCCTCATCCTCCATCTCTACTCTGCATACTCTGCATATCCGCTCCCTCTCTGGGAATGTCTGCGGCTCTGCCCGTCTCAATCTCGAGTCGGTGTGATGAGACTCTAAGCTGGCCAATCGCTACCCTCAAGCTATGAGGCATGTGAGTATCCATTGTAGCGTGGTCGCTTGGATGAAACCGTCAGCTAGTATGTCTATGAACTGTCTTGATAGTGCGATAGTCTCGATCCCATGTGTGGTGTGTGCCATGTCTGACTAATGTACAGCTGCCAGAGATCCTGTCTGAGCACCAATATTCCTCTCACGACGAGAGAGGTGGATGTGAGGTGAGTCTGGGTCATACTGAAAAGGCGGCAATCTGTCCATATCAAGTCCATGACTATCAAACCAGACTCTAACCTGAGTGTACCAAGCTCTCTCATATCCTAACTCTGATATCTGTATAGATGCCTCAAGAGCTCTGTGTGTGAGTCTATCTGTAGGGAGGTCCCTAATCCTCTGAATAAAGCAGATAGTCTGGAATAGTGCCTCTACTGCCATGGGTGGTGCAGCTAGCTCTGCCCTGATGATGTCATGTGGCACCGACTGTTTCCCACGAAATAATCGCGAGATCATACGTACCTGTGGCCTCTCGATCGCACTCCACTGGGTGACTGTGAGACCTGGGGCCCAAATCGTCGCAGCATACATCATAGCTGGTCTGACCAGTGTGTCAAATAGCCAGCCCTTCGTGCGGGGCTCCTGGAAGTGTGCTTGGTGACATCTCCGCTCTAACATGGCTAAAGCTGCATATCCGCGTGTGAGTCTATCGGTGGCTGCCTGTCTCATGCTGAAGGGGCCAGGCAAGCTCGTGAATGTGACTCCGAGATAGACATAAGAAGTGACCACCTCAATCTGTCCACCACCAGCTCTGAATCCTGCCTCCATTCCTCACCATGGGGGAGGTGTGGAAGATCATGACCTTGGTCTTGCCAAGGTTTACTGTCAAGCCCCTCTGTGTACAAAACTCATCCAGGGCCTCAAGGTGGCGCTGTAATCCCTCGGGTGACTCTGAAATCAAGACAATGTCATCGGCATATAATAAAATGTGGACATGTGTACCTGCGAGGTCTGCACCCTCTCCTCCAGCTCGGAGAATGTAGTCCTCAATCTCGTCAATGTAGAGACCAAATAGAGTGGGAGAGAGAGAGAGAGAGAGAGAGAGAGAGAGAGAGAGAGAGAGAGAGAGAGAGAGAGAGAGAGAGAGAGAGAGAGAGAGAGAGAGAGAGAGAGAGAGAGAGAGAGAGAGAGAGAAGAGAGAGAGAGAGAGAGAGAGAGAGATGAGAGAGAGAGAGAGAGAGAGAGAGAGAGAGAGAAAGAAAGTGTTTTTACGTCTATTAGGAGGCCGAACTCGGCCTATGAGACAAATCGATGTACATGGGTGTATCTTCTGTCAATCAGGAAAGATAAAAATGCTGAAAAGAAACTGGTTAAGCTGATATAGATCTCCGAGGTATGCATGTGGGGATACCCATGAAAATGGCGGGGGGTGTATGGAGTGCGATATCTATGATAGTCTATATGCAAAGGGGTAGTACAACAACCATGAGAATGCATTTGAAACGACTAACTAGCTCCATCCTGTGCTAGTGGGTGGAGAGTTTTTACATCTATTAGGAGGCCGAACTCGGCCTATGAGACAAATCGATGTACATGGGCGTATCTTGTGTCTATCAGAGAAGATAAAAATGCTGAAAAAGAAACTGGTAAAGCTGATACATATCTCCGTGATATGCATGTTGAGATACCCATGAAAGTGGGGGCGTGTATGGAGTGCGATATCTATGATAGTCTATATGCAAAAGGGTAGTACAACAAGCATGAGAATGCATCTGAAACGACTAACTAACTCCATCCTGTGCTAGTGGGCAGGTGTAAGATGTGATACATAGGTGGAGGTGGAGTCAGGGCCATCGTGATAGCTGCACGGGGATCAGCCATCATTTGGAATCGTCTCTCCTCCATGGCGCGATGATGATGAGCCTAGATCTTTGCAATCTGATATCGGTGAAGTCTCGGGGCCCGATATCCTCTAGCAGGGTGCCGTCTCCTAGCTGGAGAAGTCTGAGCTTGCTGAAGAGTCACCCCTTTCGGTGTGTGGGCTGAGGGGGGGAGGGCTGCAACACGTCGTGGAATAAAGAACTCAGTGAGCTGACTCTGTCTCCCTCCTGTATGGGCTGCTACAATAGGCTGGAGTAGGGAATCTCTGTGACTCTATATCTCTAGTAGGAATCGCCCGAGCTGTCGCTGGTCTCTCGAGTCCATGATCTCTCGGAGGATGGGCTTCCCTCTAAATAGAGTCCTGTATCTACCTCTGACGCCATCATATGCGCTACATCTGCATACAAAGTGCTCCTCATCCTCAATCTCTACTCTGCAAACCCTGCATATCCGCTCCTCTCTGGGAATGTCTGCGGCTCTGCCCGTCTCAATCCCTAGTCTATGTGATGAGACTCTCAACTGGCCAATCGCTACCCTCGAGCTATGAGGCATGTAAGTATCCATGTAACGTGGCCGCCGGATGAAACCGCCCGCTAGTATGTCTAAGAACTGGTCTCGATAGTGTGATAGTCTCGATCCCATGTGTGGTGTGTGCCATGTCTGACTAATGAAGAGCTGCCAAAGATCCTGTCTAAGCACAACATTCGTCTCATGACGAGAGATGTGGATGTGAGGTGAGTCTGGGTCGTACTGAAAAGGAGGCAATCTGTCCATATCAAGCGCATGACTATCAAACGAGACTCTAACGTGAGTGTACCAAGCTCTCTCATATCCTAACTCCGATATCTGTATAGATACCTCAAAAGCTCTACGTGTGAGTCGGTTTGTAGGGAGCTCCCTCATCCTTTGAATAAAGCAGATATTTTGGAATAGTGCATCTACTACCATGGGTGGTGCAGCTAGCTCTTCCCTAATGATGTCATGTGGTACCGACTGTTTCCCGCGAAATTGTCTCGAGATCATACGTACTTGGGGCCTCTCGATCCTACTCCACTGGGTGACGGTGAGGCCTGGGGCCCAAACTGTCGCAGCATACATCATAGCTGGTGTGACTAATGTGTCAAATAGCCATCCCTTCGTGCGGGGCTCCTGAAGTGTGCCTGGTGACATCTCCGCTCTAACATGGCTAAAGCTGCATATCCTCGCGTGAGTCTATCGGTGGCTGCCTGTCTCATGCTGAATGGGCCAGGTAAGCTCGTGAATGTGACTCTGAGGTAGACATAGGAAGTGACCACCTCAATCTGTCCACCGCCGGTTGTGAATCCTGCTCTATTCCTCACCATGGGGGAGGTGTGGAAGATTATGACCTTGGTCTTGCCAAGGTTTATTGTCAAGCTCCTCTGTGTACAAAACTCATCTAGGCCATCCAGGTGACGTTGTAATCCCTCGGGTGACTCTGAAATCAAGACAATGTCATGGGCATATAATAAAATGTGGACAGATGTACCTGCGAGGTCCTCTCCTCCAGCTCGGAGAATGTAGTCCTCAATCTCATCGATGTAGAGACCAAGTAGAGTGGGAGAGAGCCGGCAGCCTTGCTTAACACCGATGGTGCTAGCAATGGCCTCAGACATACCTCTTGGACACTGTACTCTCCCAGTCACCTGCTCATAGAGTGCATAGATGGCCCAAATCATCCCTGATGGCACTCCCAAGCTCTGAAGGCGTTGGAAGA
This sequence comes from Ceratopteris richardii, assembly GCA_020310875.1. NCBI lineage: Eukaryota > Viridiplantae > Streptophyta > Polypodiopsida > Polypodiales > Pteridaceae > Ceratopteris > Ceratopteris richardii. The sequence goes on from CM035431.1 coordinate 144,599,505, forward strand.
GCCTCTCTCGTGGCATTGTATCAAAAGCTTTGAGGAAGTCCACAAAGCAGCAATATAGTCTCCTCTTCCGCATCCTTGCGTTAGTTTTTACATCTATTAGGAGGCCGAACTCGGCCTATGAGACAATACATGGGTGTATCTTATGTCAATCGAAAAAGTGCTGAAATAATTGGTAAAGCTGAGATAGATCTCCGTAGTATGCATGTGGAGATAACCATGAAAGTGGGGGGTGTCATAACCCTCTAAATGCCTGGAGTGGGTGTAGGATATAATGCATCGGTGGGTAAGGCATCGTAGGCGAGAGAGAGAGAGAGAGAGAGAGAGAGAGAGAGAGGAGAGAGAGAGAGAGAGAGAGAGAGAGAGAGAGAGAGAGAGAGAGAGAGAGAGAGAGAGAGAGAGAGAGAGAGAGAGAGAGAGAGAGAGAGAGAGAGAGAGAGAGAGAGAGAGAGAGAGAGAGAGAGAGAAGCGATGAGAGAGAGAGAGAGAGAGAGAGAGAGAGAGAGAGGAGAGAGAGAGAGAGAGAGAGATATTAACGTCGTTTGGAGGCCAAACTTGGCCTATGAGACAAAAACCATGTACAAGTGTAGTAACCCTGTGTAGAAGATAAAATGAAATAAAAAGTATATCGCTACACAAAGCTATATAGGGCTGGAAAAGGCTGGGGAGACGTGGCTCTGACTCTGCAGATAGTGGCCACCTAATACATGGGGGGATCCAAAATGTGAGTAAAAGGCCCTAGCTACTGGTGATGGGTGGAGGTGGGTGTAGTATGTGGTACATCGGTGGTGGTCTGAGTGCCTCTTGAAGGAAGACAACCCGGGGGGTGGTGGTACGCCTATGCTCCATCATGTGGTCGTAGACAATCCTGATGCGTGAGATATCCTCCTGATATAGTCGTGGTCGACGATATCCGCCCATGCGTGGTCGGCGCCGTGCTCTCTGTGCTGCTGCCTGGTGTAGCGTGAGCCCTATAGATGGACCTCTCTGATGTAGCTCAACTTGCTGAAAGAACTGCGTAATGGTCTGCTGGGTACTCACCCGTGGCTGATGTATGGGCTATAGTGACCACTCTCGCCTCTCGTATGCTGCTGTGAGAAAGCGTCCCAAGCGTCTCTGGTCTCCCATAGTCATGCACAGCTGGAATGACTCCTCGATCTGGAACTGTGCTCGTAGGTCTAAGTATGCTGGACATCTGATAACAAAATGCTCCTCACTCTCTACCTCTGTTTGGCATACTGGGCACCACCTCCCCTCACGGTGGACTCCCCTGGACCGACCCCTCTCAATCTCGAGCTGATGTGATGAAACCCGGAGCTGCCCAATGACGACTCGTAGGTGGTGGGGAAGGTAGGTCTGCATGTATCTCGGGATCTCGATGAAGCCCGTGCCCGATATATGTAGAAAATGCTCGCGGTAGTAGAGCATTTTGGGTGGCAATGTACCCCTAGGGCTCACCCATGTCCTCTGTATGTATGTATGCCATATCTCCTGACGAATGATCCTATTCCTCTCTTGATGAGAGAGCGAGTAGGTGGGTGGATGAGAGTCGTACTGTAGTGGTGGTAGCCTATCTATGTCAGCCATGGTGGGCAAGCCAGTCTCGTGTCTGTGCATACCATGAGGAGGTGTGGCCTGCTAATGCCATATCACGTGATGCTTGGAAAGCACGATAAGCAATGCGCGCTGTATCCATGCTCCGAAGTCTGTGTAATAGGCATACTGTCTGGAATAGTGCCTCAACTAGCATCGGTGGTGCAGCGAGCTCTGCTCTAATGATATCATGTGGTATTGAAGGCTTGCTGCGGATAAGTCTGGCAATCATGAGGATCTGTGGCCTCTCTAATGCTGTCCATACTGATGTAGCTAATCCTGGTCCCCATATGGCTGCCCCATACATGAGCGCTGGCGTAACCAAAGTGTCAAAGAGCCACCCCTTTGTGCGGGGCTCGTGAAAATATGCCTGGTGGCACTGTCTCTCCATCAAAGCTAGTGCTGCGTATCCACGTGTGATGCGGTCACGGGCTGCCTGAGCCATAGAGAAGACCCGTGATGCTGCTGTAAATGTCACCCCGAAGTAAACATATGATCCGACCACCTCGATCGGTCCACCTGCTGCTGTGAACAAACTATGTCTGCGTACTTGTGCTGATGTATGAAAGATCAAGACCTTGGTTTTACCAAGGTTCACAGATAACCCTCTGTGTCTGCAAAAGTCATCTAGGCCGTGTAGATGATGCTGTAGACCTTCTGCAGACTCTGAAACCAATACAATATCATGAGCGTATAAAAGAATATGGACAGTGGACCCATGTACCTCAATGCCATCTCCCTCCTGCTGCTGTATGAAGTTCACTATCTCATCAATGTAGAGACCAAAGAGGGTGGGTAAGAGAGGCATTCTTGCTTCATCCCGATAGTGCTAGCAAGTGGATCAGATAAGCCCCCTGGACATCTGACTCTACCAGATACTCTCTCGTATAAGGCGTAGATCCCCCATATCATCTCCTCCGGAGCTCCGATGTCAAGTAGTCGTTTGAAGAGTCGATCCCTGGGAACAGTGTCAAATGCTTTGCGGAAGTCCACAAAGCAACAATATAATCTCCTCTTCCTCACCCTGGCCCGGTTTATCAGGCATCTCAGAGTGAAGATGTGGTCAATGGTAGAGTAATCTCGTCTGAAACCTGCCTGTCCTGGAGCCCTGATGCCCTTCCTCTCAGCGAGAGTACTCAACTCTGTCTCTAGTACCGCCCCATATAACTTGGCCAATATAGGGCCAATCATGATCGTCCGGTATGTAGCTGGATCCATAGTATCACCTGACTTATGAATGGGCACTATGGTGTGCTCAATCCATGAGTCAGGGAACCCTTCAACCAGTGCACGGTTGAAGAGATGGGCAATGAGCGGTGCGAGAGTCGTGCCTCCATAGATGAGGTGCTCTGCCTGTAAACCGAAATGATCATGGGCCCTGCCATGCTGCAGCCGGGCAATAGGCGCACTGTCTCGACTCATGAGCAAATGGTAAATATCCCAATACTGTCTCTCCTCCCAATCTCGCCGTTTGCGGCGAGTAAGGCTCTGCATGCGACGCTGTGCCTGTGTGTGTGTAATATCTCCTCTATGCTCTAAAATCTGTAGGTGCTTCCGGAGCTCACGACAGTCTGCATCATACCAACGGTTATGGGGCATGGATCCTGTGCGTGGAGGGTGCATATGTGTGCCGTGTGGGAAGCTGCGGAGAGCTGAGTCCTGTAGGATGGAGGCGATATTTGATGTAAGTGTGTCCAAAGGTGAGAATGGATCGAGGGAGAGTAGGCGGGTGTGTAAATGGTGTGCATAAACGTGTGAGAGCTCGTGTGTGAAGTGTATCGTGGTATGTATCTCAGTGGGTGAGGGAGGGTCTAATGGAATCGGAGATGAGAGTGTGAATGTAATAAATGTTTGGTCAGCACCGAGTGGGCGTCGTCCAATACTAAGTGAAGGGATGAGTGAAGCTCCAGAGGTAGTACCCAAAATGTAGTCGATGGTGCTCTCACCTCCCCCGTGAGGGAAGCAAGTAAATCCGCCTGAACCTGGCCACCGATTCATCCCGTTATATTAGGAGAGAGAGCTTTTACGTCTATTAGGAGGCCGAACTTGGCCTATGAGCCAATACATGGGCGTATCTTATGTGAATCGAAAAAGATAAAAGTGCTGAAATAATTGGTAAAGCTGAGATAGATCTCCCTAGTATGCATGTGGAGATACCCATGAAAGTGGGGGGTGTATGGAGTGGGATATCTATGTCATATGATAGTCGATATGCAAAAGGGTAGTACAACAAGCATGAGAATGCATTTGAAGATGTGATCAATAGTGGAGAAAGCTCGTCGAAAACATGCTTGGCCTCGTGCTCGTAGCCCCTCAATCTCTGTATATGAGCTGAGCTCTTCCTCATGTATGGCACTGTATAGTTTAGCCATGGTGTGGCCAATCATGATGGTTGTGTAGTTCCTTGGGTCTAGGGTATTGCTAGTTTGTGGATAGGCACAATGGTGTGCCTAGTCTACTCCTCTGGGAAGCCCTTCCCTATAGCGCCGTTGAAGACATGCAATCAACGAGGCTATAGTGGAGGCTGTGTATATGAGGTGCTCGCTCTGTCGAACGTCCATGTCGTAGTTGTCCTATGGCCTTCTCAACCATCTTTGCTGTGAAGAGAAGAATTACTAGGGTGAGGCTCAAGTGGTTGGGTAATGGGAAGTTGCCCAGGTACCTCATATAATCTCTCCGCATAATCATGCAATGTATGTAGGTCCCCAATAGGTGTGGTGGGGCGTGGCTCTCACAGTGTACGCCATGTTGGAGCACTGTCCATACTCATAAAGAGGTGGTATAGCTCAAGCTCCTATGCGTCCTCAAAGGCTCGCCTCTTCTGAAGTGTGATGGTCTTCATCCGTCCCGTGGCCTCTCTCTCTGTGATCTCTCCCAATGCTCGCTGAGCTTGTAGTTGGCAGTAAAGATATGTGCATTCCGTATGTTGGCTGTTGAGGATAAGTTGGATGGTACTAACTACCCGTTATGGGCTTATATGATGCGACATGTGTTGGTTGCAAAAGGACTCGAGAACATTGTGCAGGGTGTCGAAAAACATCCTATCACACCTGCAACTGTTACAACTTCAGGTATTGAAGCTGATGCAGAAGGGTTGAAGATGATGGTATTCTGCATATTCTTGATCGTGCTTCGGTTTCTGCTGCACCTACTGCAGAGAAGATTCGTTGGGATGGGAGAGATACCTAGGCACATGCCTTGATAGCTTTGTCTGTCAAACGTGCCATTATTCCTCATATTCCGTATGTTGGCTGTTGAGGATAAGTTGGATGGTACCAACTACCCGTTATGGGCTTATATGATGCGATGTGTGTTGGTTGCAAAAGGACTGTGGAACATTGTGCAGGGTGTCGAAAAACATCCTATCACACCTGCAACTGGTACAACTTCAGGTACTGAAGCTGATGCAGAAGGTGTGGAAGATGATGGTATTCTGCATATTCTTGATTGTGCTTCGGTTTCTTGATCGTGCTTCGGTTTCTGCTGCACCTACTGCAGAGAAGATTCGTTGGGATGAGAGAGATGCCCATGCACATGCATTGATAGCTTTGTATGTCAAAGGTGCCATTATTCCTCATATTCGCTCTTGCAGAATAGCTAAGGATGCTTAGGATACACTTACCACATTGTACCAAGCTAGGAATGAGGGTCGTGTTGCTTACGTCCGAAAACGATTGGAGAATGAGCACATGAATGAAGGTGATTCTATGGACAGTTTCCTAACGAAGATCAAAGACTTGAAGGAAGAGTTGATTTCTGCTGATGAGGTTATACCAGATAGCTCACTTATGCAGACCGTTCTGAATGGTCTTCCTGATTCATATCTGAGTTTGGCTTCTACTCTTCGGTTGATGATGAAAGGCAATTCAAATGCCTTATCATTTGAGGAGTTAGTCTTTGTTCTGTTGCAGGAAGAACAGTCCAGGCAGAACAGGTCCATTATGCGAGTTGCAGATCAAGCTTTCCTGGCTAGTCAGAAGGGCAAAGGAAAATGGAGGTCTTCGACTAGTAAGCAAAAATCTCCTAATTCTGCCCATTCGAAGAAGGAAGATAAAGATGAGAAGAAATCAGAAAAGCAGAAATTGTTTTGTAAGTTACTGTAAAGAGAATGATCATATCATAAAGAACTGTCCAAAACTGGCTGCTAAAGAGGCAAAGAAGAAAGAGGCTGGAATGGTTGTTGCAGAGGCCTCTACACCAAAACAGAGTCTGCTAATCTTGTGCAGGAAGAAGAATGGGCGTTTACTACTGTCTGCATGTTTGACTCATCTTCTCATGAGGAGTGCACGTCTGCAGTAGACTCAGATGTTTGGTATTTTGATAGTGGAGCGACCAAATATATTACCTCGCAGCGCAGTTTCTTCTCTTCACTCGAGCCTGATCCTACACGGAATAGTGTTACATGCGCCAACAACTCCTCTTATCCTATTATGGGAGTTGGTAAGATCATTTTGACTACTGCTGATGGTAGTTTTTTCACTTTGTCAGATGCTTTATTTGTGCCAGGGATCAAGAAGAACCTTTTATCAGTTTCTCCATTAGCCAAGATTGGCTTGGTTGTGAAATTTGTTGATGACAGGTGTACAAGTCATGATCTGTGAAATGGCGATGTGATTATTGCTTCTGGCATTTTATGTCGTGGGCTGTATAAGCTCATAGACTATGAAAGATTTGTAAATGATTTGGCATGTGCAGTAAATGATTCTAAGGCTATGTCGGATGCAAAGCTTTGGCATGCACGCTTTGGTCATCTGAATTTTGCTAGTTTGCTACGCCTGCAGAAATCTGAAATGGTGTCCTCTTTGCCCAAACTTGAGGCACCTAGAAGACATGTTTGTGAAGGCTGTATCTTGGGCAAAATGAAGCGTTCGTCCTTTCCAAAAGATGGTTCAGTTGGGCTACTCAGAAATTGACGCTTGTACACAGTGATGTCTGTGGTCCTATGCAGGCACCTTCTTTTGGGAATTATCTTTACTTCGTGACTTTCATCGATGATTTTTCCAGGCATGCATGGGTATATCCATTGAAGGCAAAGTCCGAAGTGTTCATGTGCTTCAAACAGTTTTTGGTTTTGGCTGAAAATCTGTCAGCATGTAAAATGGGCATCCTCCGTTCTGATCGAGGGGGGGAATATATGTCTCCTGATTTTAATGCATTTCTGGCTGAACGTGGGATAAAACACCAGTGTACAGTGCCGTATACATCTCAACAGAATGGAGTTGCTGAACGAAAGAACCGGTCACTCATGGAGATGGCGAGCTGTATGGTCAAGAGTCGGGCTTTACCACATCGTTTCTTGCTTGAGGCTGTCATGTGTGCATCATATGTACTGAACAGGTGTCCCACTAAAGCGCTGCAGTCTATCACTCCATATGAGGCTTGGCATGATCGCAAGACATCTGTTGCTCATCTGCGTGTTTTTGGTTGTTTGGCATATGCATTAGTGCCTGAACAAGATCGCAGAAAATTGGATTATAAAGCAATAAAATGTATTTTTGTTGGGTACAGTTCTGAAAGTAAAGGCTATCGTCTGTATCATCCACAGACTAAACACATTCTTGTTAGCCGTGATGTTGTTTTTGTGGAAGACGCTATTCAACCATTGCTTTCATGCACTAAGGAGACATCTGTTAGCTCCAAAGACATGTACGATACTTTGTTGCCTCTTTTTACAGGTGGACAGTCTAGAGCTGGTCCCAACGAGGCAACTTCTAAGCCTTTGCAGGTTTCATGTGATTATGCATATCATTCCATTTCTGTTGATGCATTCCATTTCTAGAGTTGGTGCAGACTTTCCGTGGCAACAAATTAGATGCACCTCTCTCATATCGTACTCGTTCGGGCTCTCATAGTGCATCTTTTGCATTAGATTGCTATGCTATGGCTGCATCTAGTCTGTGTGATGAGAATGAGCCTTTTTCATTTGATGAAGCACAAAATTCAGAAAATTGGATGGCTGCTATGCAATCTGAATATGATGCTTTAATGAAGAATGGTACCTTGTCTTTATGTGATTTGCCTCATGGCAAGAAGGCCATTGGCACTAAGCGGGTATACAAGTTGAAGCGTAAACCGGATGGTACAGTTGACAGGTATAAGGCTAGGCTTGTTGCAAAGTGTTATGCACAGGAAAGAGGCATTGATTTTGATGAGACCTTTGCACCTACATGCCGTATGACTACTGTTCGGAGCATCTGTGCACTTGCAGATCATCATGGTTGGAATGTACATCCGTTAGACATTAAAACAACATTTCTGAATGGTGACTTGCATGAACAAGTGTATGTTTTTCAGCCCTGTGGCTTTGTGTAGAAAGGGCATAAAAACCAGGTGTGAAGGTTAAAGAAGGCATTATATGGTTTAAAGAAAGCA
>CM035431.1:144624966-144634966 GCA_020310875.1 Ceratopteris richardii
TTTTGCCCTAAATTCTATTTGTGAGGGGCTTTGAAGTAGGAATGAGTTAAAGAATGACATTGAATCTCCTTTGCAATCTATTCTCTTGACAAACTTCTTTTGAGGTATTAAACTCTCAATAGGTAGTTTCTCTAAAGCAATTTGAAGTAGATTCTTCTTTTTTGTTTGTGTGCTAGAGAATAACCAAAGTAGTAACCATTTATACCATTGGTTCTTCAAAATTAGAAGTCTTTGAAGTTCAATGTGAGCATATTTTTCTTTGAAATCTGAGAAACTTTGATCTTTGAAATATTTCAAGATGTTGTGATCATTGTTGTATTGAGAATCTAACTTGAATTTTGATAAAGATGTACTCTACCACCTTCTCAAACATATATCAGAATATCTTCCACAAAAGATAAGTTTAATGAAAGATTGTGAATCATTTTCTATAGTTGAAATCCAATCTTTAATTTGAACTTTAAAAAAGATTTCTTAGTATCTGGGTAATCTAGGGAAGAGAATTCAGAATTATTGTGACTAGTTCCTCATCATAATTGTAAGCCTCAATGTTAATCAATTGATCGACAAGTTCTTGAATATTATTTCCGAGCAAATTGGGAGAATAGAAGTGATCCTCAAGTCTATCCAATGCTTATTTGGATATGGGACAAAGGCATATATGTGGAATCACTGACCTCTTTATTGAAAGAGTAACGAGAGCAAGGTTTGGGCATCTCGAGAATGCCATCTACAGTGGTCGTTCAAAGCTTGGCCACCAGAATTAAGAGCTTTAATTCCTCTAGGTGGAGTTTGTGTGCTAGAAGTGGAAGTAGAAGATCCATCAATAGTAATATATCCTCTGTTTCCTCTTATAGATGTAGGTTTAGGAGCCTCAGAATGAGATAAATCATCATGTACATAATCCCATAAATCTTTTGCTGCCAAAAGATTTTCAAGCATGAAACTTCAATATAAATGATTAGATATTTCCTCAAGCTTTTCGTATGTAAGATATATAGTATAAAATTTATTACACTCAAAGAATATACATGCATACATACATCAAGGTACGTGCATGGATGCAAACGTAGATACATCCATACACACATAAAGTTCAAAGTTGTTTGATGGCCAATGGTTTGTAGGCCCAACAAGCTAATAGGTAGAGACCAAGAGAAAATCGCAAAAGCTCAAACTTTATTCGATGGGTATTCTTTTCTTTCATATGGTAGCAATGTTGAATTGTGCTACAAACTCACCTTATGGCTGCTTGAAATCGTAAAAGACGAATCGGACATGTGTAATATGAATCTTATGTAAGGTTTGAGCTGAGTTAGAAGCTGGGGGATAACCAGACCAATTATATTTAGATAGTTTTTAAATGTTTGAAGCTTTTATTTTTGGGTACTCTTTAATTCTTAACTCAGCTCTTCATTCATCTTCAATTCATTATTCATATGTTGCAGCAAAGAAGACCTGGGAAAGATCAAGTCACTGTTCTTTTATATTGCTGATGAGGTTACTAGGAGTTTGAAGATACATTCAAAAGATATGCAGGGGACTAACCTTGTTTCTGGGAAAACAAATGCTGGTAGCAGTTGGGCTCTTCATCTTATGGGGGTGGTATGAGTAACAATTTTCTTCACATTTGTTTGTTTTTTGTGTGTGTGTGTGTGCGCGCGCGCATGCAAAGTCAGCCTGTCACATACAGATTGTTTGGCATGTGTTTTCTTGACGTTTTCCTGTTCTTTTTGTCTGCTTTTTATTACCTTTGGGGGCTACGATTTACCCAAGCGTGTATACTGTTTGTTTGTTTTTGGATAACCCTTTTTGTCCACCTTTCATGTATGATTCGGCATGTAGTGCCCAGCCATGCTCATTCTTCATTAGATGCCCAGTGGCTCTCCTGTTGCTGTATGCCATCACAGCTTTTATTGCATCCTTCGCACTTACACACTAAGGCTGAATATCATTGCTCTTTACTCTCTCTCTCTCTCTCTGTGGTCTTATGCAGATCTTTTATTGAATCCACCACGATGTAATTTTTGTTTTGGTGATTTGGCTTTTTCTTTTTCCTCCTCTACTTCCCTATTTCTTCTGGCCTCTCCCCTCCCTCTTTTCTTTTCCTGTTTGTTTCATCTGTTTTAACTGAACTCAATACTTGGAACTTGTGAGTATTTCATGTGCACCACAATGTATTGAGCATAGTCAAAATCACGATTATTAAGTGACAATAGAGGAACATAAAAAACCACCACCATTGGACAGTATTGAGCAGATTGAAAAGTTCTGATATGATCTAGAAAAATGTAATCTGAATGAACAAATATTCATGCATGTTTGTATGTATCTATGTAAGAATGCATGTATGTATTTGTAGCAGAACTGCATATGTATGGTGAAGGATGGATAGATGCAGTGAAGGTGCTGCATCTTGTGACATTGAAGGGTTTGCAGAAGAAGATGTGCTGAAGGGTTCCCTGGCGTGCTGAAGTCTGCTGGGGCTGTGTACTGTGTGCAAGTGATTTGTGAAGTGTCTGTGTGAATTTATGATAGGTAAGGAGCCTTCCATTAGTATGTAAAAAACACCCAACGGGCTACAATCCCATGTGGGGAACAGGAAATGAATACACCCCATGGAACAACCCAAAACCACAACGAACCTATCACCTAGAGGAGGCAGTGTTTTTTTTTTTTTTTTTGGGGGGGGGGGGGGGGGAAGCATGGCAGGCGGCCGGTAGCTCCAACGGATAGTATCACCCTGAGCGGTAAAGAAGGGGCCTTACTTCGAGAGTTGGAGGAAGGCTTGATGCTGATGGGAGGCGCCATCGGAGTGCCCTTGAAGGCAGTCCAGCTGCCCACGCAAGGTCTGGACCAGCTCAAGCCAAAAATCCCAAACAGTCTCGGCTGGAGGAATCGTGCACCGCTCGAAGATGCACCGACATCTCAACTGCCAAATGAACCACATGGTCAGGCTGCTGATCAGCTCCCAATACGGGTCGTCCGTACTGCTCCAAGTGGAGATAGGCAAGTCTTGAGTGGTGCCAATCCGCCCATCTTGAATCAAAATAATCGTACTGCCAACCTCATGCTCGTAACTGAGGGCTGGGCCAGAGAGAGAGAGCCTCAAGCAACCACACTCGAGGTAATGGTTTGAGGCACTGCTTGCCAAGTAAGAAGTCTCAAGTCCGTCGCCAAACCTGCAGTGCTAACGGGAAGTCCCGGAGACAATGCCGTTGTGACTCAAATGATAGCCACAACTTGTACAATCAGGAGGCCGGCCCCCAAAGCTCAGCTAGGTGCCAACAACAATGCTTCTGCGGGCAACCAACCACTGAAAAAGGACAACCCGACGCGACTGCTGAGCTCTCGAGATCCACCGCCAAAAGGACAAGAGAAACTCCTCCGTGAGTCCACCCCGCCGCCAAGGAGGATTGATCCGTTGATGAGACTGGATGATCCGCCGCCCAGTCGAGCGTAGTATTGAAAGAAGGGAATAGTGGGCGCCTCCGCCGAGGAGAGAGGGTCGTGCCACTACCACTCCCGCAGGTCCCAAAGGAGGCTAGAGCATGATCGAGCCTCTCTGGCCCAAAGACTCCAACCAGGAAGGGTATGAATGTCTCCCCGGTGAGGAGCAATGTGCCCGTCTCGACCACACGTGCCAACCACCCGAATCCATTGAAAGGTACAATCCGTGATGATCTTAGGCTCCATTGGTGAGCTAATCATCCACCCCTCCTTGCCGATATGGTTGGAGTATGGAATTTTTCGTACCTCAAATTTTTCTCTTCTCTCATTGATTCTAGTTGACGAAAAATCCATAGCATTTCATATTGTTTTTATGCAAATTCACTCTCATATACTCTCTTCCATTATACCCATACATATATACTACACCCTAAGCTATAGTAGCCAATGAAATTTGGAACTTTGATATTATATTATTATATATGTAGTACTTCAAATTTTCAATATTTTTTGTGTTGGACGTATGATATCATGTATGATATTTTTGAAAAGATTCCATGTTTTTTCATACTTGCATACCCGTATGCATTTGCCGTATGGTTCACGTATGGAAAAACTATGGGTTGATGGAGCTTCTCCTCAACACAAGAGCGGGATGTAGCTTCTTCCAAGATCTCTAGATACTACAAGCAAACCTGTCCTCACTATGCCGTGAGAAGCTCGTATGCCTCATGATCTCTCATCTCAATGAAAATCCATCTGATGTCTGGCCGCTAAGGCCCACAAGTGACAAGAGCAAAGAGGTCCGGTCTCTGACAAAGAAAATCCCTCTAGGGCTAAGGGCAGGGGAGAAGACCACGAACAATAAACTTGCCCAGAAGGGCTCTGCTCTGAGGACCATGGTCAATGATTCCTAGACCACCCTGCTCAAGTGGGAGGGAGACTACTTGCCAAGCATCTAGTTAGCCACCACAACCCGCCCAACTAGGAACAGACAGGTAGAGCTCCAGTGTAACAACTCCTTTTGATGGTCAGAAGAAGAGGATAGATATGCTCGTTAGGGGAAATATCAAGACAATATGGCACCCAAGATATCTAGCTATCGTGCGAGGGGGGGTCCACAAAAACTGCCCACAAGGAAGCCATCTAGACAGAACATCCGAGCTAATCCAAAAACTGCCACTCGGCCTTGCAAGTAAATGGGAGTGTCATCCGCAAACTCAGCATGCAGCACCCAATATATACTTATCCCTCACCGGGAGCATGGTACGGTGTAGCCCCGTGTCATTGGCCATCAAGAAATCACTCATGGCCTCAGCAAAGAAGAGAAATAAAGTGGGAGCCAAGGGGCAACCTTGACGAACCAACCTCGAAATACTGAACCTCAAGAACCCTCATGGAGACAAAGCAGACCAAGAAGCTGCAGCGGCTGCGACGCATTCCAGCTTCGAGGCTGGTTTGGAGGGGGAGTAATGAGAGTCCAAACTTCCTCGATAGGCAGCCAATTGCTCTTGTAGCACCTTGCACAAACTGAGCCAAGTAGACTCACCTGATGCCTGTGCTTGCTCTTGGCCAAGCTCCTGCTCGTGAAAGAACATGTTGCGAGGTGTAGTAAGAGAGTCCGCAATCACATATACAATAAGCTGGCTCTCCTCCAGACAATGAATGAAGAGAAACTGAGCGGAGTCCCAAGCCTTGATGAACAAGTCATTGAGATCCTGCTTGCCAAGGTGGTGAGAGACTCGATGACCTGTGCCCGAATGAAACGTAGTACCTTCCCAAGATGCCAATCAGGCTGTGAGGCCACGAAGAGAGGAAACGAGAACGCAATTGCCGACTTCAGGGAAGTCTGACTCCGAGACCGAAGAGTCACCGCATAGACCTGAATAGGAGTGACGAGCACGTCCAGTTGTCCACCGAAAAACTCCGAGAACTCATAGCCAAAGCTCTCCCCCCACAGACGGTAATCAAAGCTCACCAAACCGGGAGGAATAGAAGTCAAGGGAGATGTACCCACCGAAAGGGGGGCCACGGGGGAGACTTACCCTCGTGGACCGCCCGATTCACCAAGATTCACTGTCAAGGGATTGTCAAGGACCAAGAGGCGAAGAACCCCGGGGCCGAAAAGGTCCGAGGGAAGTGGATGGCCCAGGAGAAGACGCTGAAGGGGAAGGGACCGAGGTCGAAGGCCCAAGGGGGGCACCGAAGAAGTGGCTCCAGCTGGGGGGCATGGGAACCACACAAGGGTCCACATGTAAGTCCTTTTGAAGGGTGCTCAAAGGGTTCCTTGTGGGAACAGAACCCTCTTGGCCCACTGAACGGGACTGGAGAGCAAACTGCTGTTGACGCTCAGGCTGCCTCCAAGCTGCTCCTGGCAAGGGACAGGAGGCCGCGGCTGCCGGGCCACGAGAGTGCGGAGGAGATCCACCCCCGAGCGCCAGCGATGGTTCAGGAGAAGCTGAGGAAGGTGCCGGAGGAGGAGATGCCTGAGCATGTGGTCGCAAAGCTCCTTGCCCCGATGCCTGATTGGACCGCCGCCGAGTCCGCGAGGGACACACATTTGCAAGGTGACCAACCTTGCGACAGGCAAAACACTGATTCGGAAGGCCCGAATACTCGACACTCTGAACATGGGGTAGACCGGGGGAGAAGGGAGGTGGGCAGGGAGAAGGAGGCGGCAAGGGGAGCCCTGGGGGGGGGGGGGGGGCTGTGGAACAGAGGGGCTGGGAAAAGAAAGGGGGGGGGGGTCAGCGGGGAACCAGCAGAGAGAGAGGGGGTGGGGAGGATTCATGTGCGCAGTGATCCATGTATTTTCGAGTATATTATTTGTATGGGTAGGATTGTTAAAGTATACCTGTATGGGCAATTATATATCTGTTTGGTTTTCACAGAGTGTATGCAGTGAGGCGTTTTTGTATCCTTAATGATAGCGAGTTTTTTTTAATGAGGCTTTGCCATATGGGATAAGTCATCATTGGCCCTCATATAATCATGCCCTTGATTCATTAAGCCATCACACACCTTATTGAGACAATCAACTCTATTACTACCAAGCCATCAAGGCTTGTCATCAGAGGCATTCTGACTATGACTAGGGGCCATCATATGCTTGCTACCTAAAGCTCTCATCGGCATATACAATAAGCATCGTTGCTTCTAACATGACATCATCAAAGGGTGAGTTGCCATTGATTGCCCTAAACCATGTATTCCAAGGTTGTCAACATTCGATAGTAAGACGATGGTATGAAAGGGTTAGAAATTTTGAAGTCCAAGAAACAAAAATGAAGCTTATGCACTTGTGATCCTTCTGGGCTATTGGAAAAGCTTGATCCATTAAGGGCTAGCAAACAATCTGGAGAAAGTGTGACTCAATCCACTCACATCTGAGTGTTGTGAGAGTGAGACAGAGATCATGACAAATTCAGAATACATGCATAGATCTCTGGAAAGCGAGGAGATCATGGTTAAGATTAAGGGAGTCTGTCACACATGACACTTCCTTGAGATATCTCTATTTGAACCCATTAGGTGGAGCTGCCTATCTAAATGCTTCAGAAACGTACATTTTTAGACTAGAAAATCTCCAGGGAATCACGTCCTGTAAGTCTCCTAGTGTCACATTTGACTGGGATAGCTACCCAGGGAGGTGCAGATTCTGCTGAGCCATGTAAACAATAATTGTATGTATGTGAAAGAGAGTACATTGGAGATACAGATCTTTGTGAAGACTCTGATGGGGAGGACAATCACTCTCGAGGTTGAGAGCAGTGATATGATCGACAATGTCAAGACAAAAATACAGGATAAAGAAGGGATCCCTCTCGATGAGAGAATATCTGGCTCTTGCTGGGAGCTTTTTTGAAATTTGGCAGATTATAATATTTAGAAAGAGTCAACTCTGGATGTCATGCTCAGACTGCGTGGTGGTATCATTGAGCCCTCATGGATGGCTTTAGGAAGTGCAATCAGGTCAAGATGATCCATCACAAGTATTATGCACGCCTGCATACCAGCAAGAGAAAATTGTGGGCACAGTAATCAGCTGCATTTTAAGAAGAAGAGTAGAAGATCAAATAGCCATGCAGTATGTATTCCTGTGGTTTGCTTTGAGTAGAACAGGGCACACTGACTGTTAGAAGGAACTTTTGTTTCCAGATGAACCACAGATATTTTTTAGTGCTGTAATAGACTAGGATAGTGAGGCTAGTCACAATTTTGATGGAAGTTGTAAGTTTTAAGCAGTCTCTTCACATGCATGCATAATTAATGAGATTTCATATGATCGGACATATTTTTTGCTCAGTAATCTGATGCTTCTATGAGAGTCTCTGTTGGATTCAAAAATAAAAGCATGTATGTATGTATGTATGTATGCATGTATGTTCATATGTATGTATGTGTGTATGCATGTGAGTTACACAACTTGATTCATCGCTGTATGATCATGCACAGTGGCTTCCTTTCCTATTTGCTTGCTGGTGGTTTTTTCATTTTTGCACTCTAGACATGGTCATGGCTGTATTCGCAGAATGAGTACAATACGCTCTTAGTTTTTTAGCAGATTCTTTTTATTGCATTGACAGGAGAACTAGTAGTTGATGCAGGCTAAACAGTGGTTTACTGCTTCTGCTGCTTATTATTCATTTGTCCTCTAGCCTGGGCAAGATTTCACATCCTCATGTAACTGGCACTGGGGTTATTACAAAGTTTCTTTGGGGTAGTACGTGAGTGCGCTAGTATTTTAGGCAAACAGCTGCTACTTCTGAATTCATCACCATGTTTGTCTTTGGAGAGAGGTTTTTTTGTGGCAGGGGTTCTGGTTTTTGTTTGCAGATCCCACACCCCTGTTGTGGCGCATAGAGTGAGATTTTGTGTCATGCATTTTGGAACTGTCATTTGATTAAGTGGGATGATATTCTGTTGCATGTTTCATCATGCAATTCCTATCTCTGTTGCAGATTACTTTTGGATTGTACATGCACCATAAACTGTGTTTCTTGTGGGCTCTCAGTCATCTGTGGTTTTGGATCTTATGGTACATCTGGCAGTCTTGGAATGTACTTCTTTTTTAGCATGGACATATGTTGTTCTTTGCCTTTCCTGCTCCATTGCTTAGGCAATGCTTGACTACTGCTCTTTAGGCTTTGCAGCCCGATTGGCATTCAAGCTTGCTTTATGATATTTTTATCATTCTTTATGTTGCGTTGCATTTTGTACAGTGTATGTATGTTTATTGTTTCCTCTCGTACTAAATTTACGAAAAATATTTTTATCATTCTTTAGTCTGCTTTGCATTTTGTACAGCGGATGTATGTTTCTTGTTTCCTCTCCTCATACTTAATTTTAAATAAAATGTGCGCAGGGCAAAAGTGATATACATTATGCAGGTTATCTGACAGAGCACATGCATAATTTAACTACTCTGGTGTATAGAAGTATGCAATCTGAGGTCAGCCATCTTATTCTAATATTATTCTAAATAAAGGCATTTTAACGAACTTCTTTTCTTATTGGTCTATTTATCCAACAGGCTGGTAAATATGGAAGGCTGCAGCTGCCTGACATTGTGCAAAGTTCTGCTAATATTGCAATCTTTCAGGTCGGTGGATAATTTTTGAAAAAGTATGTTCTTATGTTGAACATTATGTATATGTCCTGCACCCATCAGATATGTGTGTGTGTACAACACATATGATAAGGAACTTCTAGCTGTTGTGTATGCATTAAAAATTTGAAAACATTATCTTATGGGTTCATAAATTGTAATTAAAGCATACCAACAAGCTATCGAACATTTATTAAGTCAATCATTGATTTTTTATCGTCATATTAAATGAGCTTCTGTTATTCAAAAGTTTGAGTCTATGATTCAATATCAATCAGACAAAGCTAATATTGTAGTGGATACTCTTCGTTGTTTTACAACACCACAATGACATTCTGTTTTTGTCCATAATGTTTTTGTTATTCATATTCATTAATTTCATGGTATTATTCTTGCTTATGCTTCCGATTTATATTTTTCATGTGCATGGAATGCTTCTCAAAATTTTGTACCATCTAAAGATGATCATTACAATTTTCATAATAGTTTCTTATGTTTTAAACAAAAGTTATGCATCACTCAATCTTTTGAAGAATTTATTTGCATGAACCACCTTATATGGGTCATCGATTCATACAAAGCACCGCTTCTACTTGTAAAGTCTTGTGGCTGAATATGGAGAAGGATATTACACAGTATGTTTTGCAATGGATTATGTGTCAACATGTTAAACGTCATCATGGTAAAGCATTTGGATTGTTGCCATTACCTACCTCCTAATAAACCGTGGGAACAAATTTCGATGGATTTTATTATTGGTCTTTTTATGATTTCGTCTCATAATGATGTGATATGGACAATCGTTGATACATTTAGTAAACATGCATATTTCATTCCCTGTAAAAAAATACATTGTCTTTACCTGAACTTTCTAAGTTTTTTATTAAACATATCTTTTCACATCTTGGTTTCCCTAAACTTATTTTATCGGATCATGATGAT
>CM035431.1:144654966-144662466 GCA_020310875.1 Ceratopteris richardii
ACTCTATATGCTCAATGGGTGAGATACAAATATGATATGCATAGGGAGGGGAGGCTCGATGGTATCACAACCCCCTAAATGCCTGGAGTGGGTGTAGGATAAAATGCATCGGTGGGTAAGGCATCATGGCGATCCTCAAAATGCTCTGGGCGTCCAAATCGATAGGGGTGCGCTGCTGACGTCTCTGTACCTCCATGTCATGGCGTGCGTGAATCACCTGAATCTCTCTCTGATGTGGACGATCTCTCCGGACAAGGGGTCTCGGTCGTCGACGCTGTCGTCTAAGCTCCTCTGCTCTGTGTAATGTGACACCCCGCATCGAGCTGGGCCCTCGAGTGTATGTGGGTCTGAAAAAATCTGTAATATAAGTCTGAGGGGGGGGGTCAGGTGTATCTCCATCTGCTGCCGGAGGAGTGATGCGCGACGGTGTTGGAGCTCTACTAGGAAACGACCTAGAGGGCGCTGGTCCTCTGTCCCTAATAAAGCCCTGATCTCTCTAGGCCCCCTGAAGAGCTGTGGGTAGCGGTCTCTGATGTCCTCATATGCCTGGCATCTGCATGTGTAGTGCTCCTCGTCCTCCACCTCCTCTCTACATATCCTGCATAATCGCTCATCCCTGGGGGTATGTGTGGCTCGCCCAATCTCAATCTCGAGCTGGTGTGATGATACTCTGAGCTGCCCAATGGCCACTCTCTCAGCTGGTGCCATATATGTATCCATGTATCGTGGTCTCTGAATGAAACCATCCGCAGTCACAGTCAGGAAGTGCTCTCTGTAGTGTTGCCTCTTTGTGGGAAGAGGCTCCCGTGGTGCTATCCATGTCTCCCTGACGTGTATCTGTAGTAGGTCCTGACGGATGATCCTATTCCTCTCCGAACGAGAGAGGGTAATGTGGGGGGAAGAGAGGTCATACTGAAAAGGGGGGAGATCCGTAATGCTCATGCCATGGTCTGCTAACCATCGGTAAGTCTGTGCATACCATACTCTCTCATGCCCTGTCTCTGCCAAATGTCTAGAGCTCTCAAATGCAAGCGTGGTGAGTCGGCTAGTGGGGAGCTCTCTGACTCTCAGAATAAAGGTCACCAACTGGAAGAGGGCCTCCACTAGCATCGGTGGTGTGCCAAGCTCAGCTCGTATAATGTCATGTGGAACGGAGGGCTTGCTGCGCAGCAAGCGTGATATCATGGTGATCTGGGGCCTCTCAATCTGCGTCCACATCGCCTCTGTGATCCCTGGTGCCCATACTGCTGCTGCGTACATCAATGCGGATGTCACTAGAGTGTCAAAGAGCCACCCCTTAGTCCGGGGCTCCAGAAAATGTGTCTGAAAGAAGCGTCTCTCCAATCTTGCAACTGCCGCATAGCCTTGCGTCAATCTATCTCTCGCGGCTTGTCTGATGGAAGCTGTAACTCCTAGAGCCTCCGTAGTAGTCTCTCTCGAGGGACCATGTCGAAGGCTTTGCGGAAATCCACAAAGCAACAGTGTAGTCTCTGCTTCCTCGCCTTCGCGCTCTCAATCAAGCAACGAAGCACGAAGATGTGGTCGATGGTGGAGAAAGTGCGGCGGAAGCCTGCCTGGCCGGGTGCTCTGATCCCCGCTGCCTCAGTGTGTGTACTGAGCTTTGCCTCTAGTACTGCCCCATAGATCTTGGCCAGGATATGGCCTATCATAATAGTCCTGTAGTTCCCTGGGTCCATCATATCGCCGGACTTATGGATAGGCGTAATGGTATGCATAGTCCATGAGTCGGGTAATCCCTCAACCAAAGCACGGTTGAAGAGATGGGCGATCAAGTGGGAAACTACATCTGCTCCGTATATAAAGTGCTCTCCCTGTAGCCCCGTGTGGTCTGCTGAACGGCCATGCTGTAGCCTATGGATGGCCTGTCGTACCATGCCTGCTGTGAAGAGGGTGGATATCACCGGACGCGGTGTGGAAGGAATCGGTAATGGTGGCTGTCCTGGGACGTCATATAACCTCTGGGCGTAGGTGTGCCAAGTCGAAGGATCTGCTATGGGTGTAGGTGGATGTGGCTCACGTAGTGCCCTCCACGCGGTGGCACAATCCCTACTCATGAGAAGGTCGATCAACTCTGCCTCCTGTCGCTCCTCGAAAGCTCGCCGCTTCCGGCGTGTGAGGGCTCGCATCTTTCGTCGTTCCTCCCTCTCTGTGATGGATCCCAAGATACTCTGTGCTTTGAGATGTCGGTATAGTTGCCTACACTCCTCATCGTACCATCTATTCTGGGGTGTATGCCCCAGGAGTGTCGGATGTGCAGTGCTGTGGGTGGTGTATGGGATCGAGGAGAAGTGGGCGGTGAGGGTGTCCAAGGAGGCAGAGGGATCAAGGGAGTAGATGCGCTCTCGAACATGGGAGCCATAGATATGTGCTAGCTCATGTCTAAAGTGAATGGTGGTACGGGCTCGTGGCTGTATGGTGACGGGGTGGGGTATGCATGGTGAGCGGCGAATGGATAGGGCAAGATATGCGTGATCAGCTCCAATCGGTAAGGGTGGGATAGTGAATGAGGTGATCAGATGTGTCACCTCCGGAGGTCCGATAACATAGTCTACCACACTGCCCCCCCGTGGTGTCGTGGGTGGAATGCAGGTGAGACCGTGCGAGGTGGGCCAGCTCTCCATCCCATTATATATAACGAGACGGTGTGCTGCTCCCATCTGGAGTAAGTGTCGACCATATAAGGTGGGTGTGGCGGTGTCGGCTGAGGCTCTGAGTGTAGGCATGTCCTCTATGGTACGAAGCATCTCAGGGTCGTCAAAGTCGTAGATATCACACTGGTGGCTCTGAGTGCGGGCATTGAAGTCTCCTACAAGGAAGACTTCACCCATCCCGGTATACTCCATAATCGTGTCACTGAGGCAGTCATATGGCGATGTGGTGTCTTGTCCCTCCCCTCCTGATAGTTGCTCAGGAGAATGTGTGAAGCGTGAACCAATGGGTGCAATATAGCATACGGCGAAGTATGCTGCTCTCTCCTCTGATAGCTGAAAGCGTATCCACATGAAACGTGCCTCTGGGTCTCTGGCTACCACCTGTACCCTGTGCTGTAACGACTGTCTATAGAGCACGGCTACTCCTCCTGATCCCCGTGTGGTGTGCTGTCTCATCTAGCGGCGGTGAGCTGACTCCCACATATAGCCCTCAATCCTCGGTAGGCTCCTCCCCGGGCTCTCGTGTGTCTCTGTCAAGAAGATAATGTCTCTGCCCTCCATCACCTCCTCGAGGGGCCCTGGATGTGTCCATAAAGATCCATTGCAGTTCGAGACTGCAATGTGCACCTCCTGGTGTGCTGTCTCATAGGCCGCGAATCCCTAGTCAATGGGCCGTCCATCAATGATGATCCGACCGTCTCTATAGAGGGCACGATGTCCCTCTCGTCTTGCCTGGAGGACATGTGGCATGCATGCCCGTCTGTGCTCTACCTGCATCCGTGTGAGGTCGTCATCCAAATAGATGGGGGTGCCCGGTGTAGTGCGTAGTACCGCCCGTCGTCTGAGAAAGTCTCTCCTCCTGGCCTCATCTGAGAACTGAAGGATAAGTGCTCTGCTCCGTGTGGTGTCCCGTCCTTCTCTCCATACTCTGGTGAAAGGGAGAGGCTCATCCGCGCAGTATCCAAGTAATGTGCACAAGCGACGCCCGTCCTGCTCTGGTGATCCGTCTGTCTCTGTGAGGCCGGAGACGCGAACATTGAGCATGCGGGCCTGTCGCATCCGCTCCTCCTCAATGGTGGTATGCACTATGTGGATCTCCTCATGGTGGTTGTTCTTCTTTGCCTCCTGTCGAAGGTTCTTTTTGACAACCTCGACCCATCCATCTCTCTTAGTCTCAAGCTCGTTCTGCACCACCTCCATACACTCCTTCTTGATAGTCACCCGAATGTCCTCTAGATGTGGAGCGATCTCCCCCTCCTCGTGCATGCTGTCCAGTTTCGTTTTCATATCAGTAAGCGCAGTGTGCAACTCCTCCAGGTCCTGTGAGTGCTGTTTGCGGGTAGCGAGAAGCTCTTCCCGAAGGGATTCGTTTTCCTTCTCCAAGGTTGCCACCTTGGCTTCGAGGGCGACAACTCTACGGGTAACCCTGTTCAGTGCAAAATCTCCTTCTTTCTTGCGTTTTCCTATATACTCTTGGAGGGCATGCTCTAAGGTGGCCAACTGTTCCTCCAGCTTGGGAGCCATGAGAGAGAGAGAGAGAGAGAGAGAGAGAGAGAGAGAGAGAGAGAGAGAGAGAGAGAGAGAGAGAGAGAGAGAGAGAGAGAGAGGATTTGGGTTTTTCCTAGGGTTAGGGATTAGGATTAGGTTCTAGAGTTAGGGTTAGGGTTCAGGTTAGGGTTAGGGTTAGGGTTAGGGTTAGGGTTAGGTTTGCACATACTTTTGGAGATGTGGGTTCTGGAGTTAGGGTTAGTTTGGGAGTTTGGCAGGTGGGCATGTTAGGTTTTGGTGTTTAGGGTTAGGGTTATGGTTTCATATGAGTTTGGAGCTGGGGTTTCGGGTATGTTAGGATTGTATCCCCGGGTGTTCTATTCTTGTTTGAAGGACCCATCGGAGTGGTTGTTCAAACCCAGGGAGAGGAGAGGGGATTCGGCGTGGTAGGGGTACTGACAGAGGGCGGGGCAGAGGCGTGCATGCAGCGGGCGGGGCAGAGAGAGGCGCGAGTAGCGGGAAGGGAGAGGGGGTGGGTGCGCGAAGCGAGAGAGAGAGAGAGAGAGAGAGAGAGAGAGAGAGAGAGAGAGAGAGAGAGAGAGAGAGAGAGAGAGAGAGAGAGAGAGAGAGAGAGAGAGAGAGAGAGAGAGAGAGAGAGAGAGAGAGAGAGAGAGAGAGAGAGAGAGAGAGGGAGGGAGGGAGGGAGGGAGGGAGGGAGGGAGGGAGGGAGGGAGGGAGGGAGGGAGGGAGGGAAAGAAAGAAAGAAAGAAAGAAAGAAAGTCATATTAGCGTCTTCTGGAGGCCAAACTTGGCCTATGAGACAAAACCATGTACAAGTGTAGTAACCCTGTGTAGAAAACGAAATGAAATAATAGGTACTCGCTACACAAAGCTATATAGAACTGGAGAAGGCTGGGGAGACGTGGCTCTGACTCTGCAGATAATGGCCACCTAATACATGGGGGATCCATAATGTGAGTGAGTAAAATACCCTAGCTACTGGTGATGGGCTGGCGGTGGATGTAGTATGTGGTATATCGGTGGTGGTCTGAGTACCTCCTGAAGGAAGACAACCCAGGGGGTGGTGGTACGCCTCTGCTCCATCATACGGTCGTGGGCTGTCCGGATGCGTGAGATATCCTCCTGATATAGTCGTGGTCGACAATATCCAAGCATGCGTGGTCGGCGTCGTGCTCTCTGTGCTGATGCCTGGTGGAGCGTGAGCCCTATAGATGGACATCTTTGATGTAACTCAGCTCGCTGAAAGAACTGAGTAATGGTCTGCTGGGTACTCACCCGTGTCCGATGTGTGGGCTGTAGTAACAGCTCTCGCCTCTCGTATGCTGCTGTGAGGAAGCGTCCCAAGCGCCGCTGATCTCCCATAGTCATGCAGAGCTGGAGTGACTCCTCTATCTGAAACTGTGCTCGTAGGTCTAAGTATGCCGGGCATCTGATAACAAAATGCTCCTCACTCTCTACCTCTGTCTGGCATACTCGGCACCACCTCTCCCCACGGGGGACTCCCTTGGATCGGCCCCTCTCAATCTCGAGCTGATGTGATGAGACTCGGTGCTGACCAATGACAATGCGAAGGTGGTGGGGCAGGTATGTCTGCATGTATCTCGGAATCTCGATGAAGCCCTCGTCCGATATATGTAGAAAATGCTCACGGTAATAGAGCATTTTCGGTGGCAATGTATCCCTTGGGCTCACCCATGTCCTCTGTATGTATGTATGAAATATCTCCTGACGAATGACCCTATTCCTCTCCTGATGAGAGAGCGAGTAGGTGGGTGCATGTAAGTCATACTGTAGTGGTGGTAGCCTGTCTATGTCAAAACCATGGTGGGCTAGCCAGTCTCGTGTCTCTGCATACCATGAGGAGGTGTCTCCTGCTAATGCCATATCACGTGATGCCTGGAAAGCACGATAAGCAATGCGCTCTGTATCCATGCTCCGAAGTCTTAGTAGAAGGCATACTGTCTGGAATAGTGCCTCAACTAGCATCGGTGGTGCAGCGAGCTATGCTCTAATCATATCATGTGGTACTTAAGGCTTGCTGCGAATAAGTCTGGCAATCATGAGGATTTGTGGCCTCTCCAATGCTGTCCATACTGATGTAGCTAACCCCGGCCCCCAAATGGCTGCCGCATACATGAGCGCTGGCATAACCAAAGTGTCGAAAAGCCACCCCTTTGTGCGGGGCTCCTGAAAATATGCCTGGTGGCACCGTCTCTCCATCAAAGCTAGTGCTGCGTACCCACGTGTGATGCGATCACGGGCTGCCTGAGACATAGAGAGGGGGGAGAGAAAGAAAGAAAGAAAGATATATTAACGTCCACGGGAGGCCGAAATCGACCTATGGGACCGATCAGGTACATCAAAACATTACATTCCAGAGAAAGAGAGAGAGAGAGAGAGAGAGAGAGAGAGAGAGAGAGAGAGAGAGAGAGAGAGAGAGAGAGAGAGAGAGAGAGAGAGAGAGAGAGAGAGAGAGAGAGAGAGAGAGAGAGAGAGAGAGAGAGAGTTTGTCTTGAGTATTCAGCTTGTCTCGGCCCTCTTGAGTCTTGAGTATTTAGTAGCCAGCCTACCTTGGAATCTCAACACTATAGGGAGTTTTATCATCATGGGAAGAACTCCTAATGTTATTCGCAACCATGTGAAAGAGCTGGGCAAGAACACATGGCAATGCAACTATTGCATGGGGGTTTACACGGGCACTGCATCTCGTATCAAAGCTCATCTCCTTGGCTTAAAAGGTGGAAGCATTGGAAAATGCACTTCTATTCTTCCAAGGATTGTTGAGGAGCTAAGTGCTCAACTTCAATTGAGCGAAGGGGTGGGTAAGATGCCAATTGGTTCATCTTCATTGTCACATAGCAATGAAGAGCAAACCATTGAGTATACCCCTAGTTCATCCAAAAAGCCCCGCACTGAGAGCATTAGCTTAGTGAACATCTCTGAGGATCCTAGACCCAAGATTCCAGAGAGCAATTTATTTGTGAAAGGTAGCATGGGGGCTGGAATACAGAAACAATCAATGAATGAAGCAACTAGAGAGATAACCAAGCTCTTCATTGAATGTGGTATCCCATTCAATGTGGCAAACACACTTGCATGGAAGAGGGCCATGAAGGCTGTGAGTAGGATTGGTTATCCTTGGGAGGGTCCATCTGGGCAAGTCTTACGTACCTATGAGCTCTCCAAACAAAAGACATTAGTTGAGACATAAATGTTGTCATTGAGGAGCTCATGGGAAAAGTATGGCTGCTCTATTCTATGTGATGGCTGGTCAGACATGAGGAAGAGGAATGTTTACAACATTCTTGTCTCCTCATGC
>CM035431.1:144667466-144677466 GCA_020310875.1 Ceratopteris richardii
TCAAAAAGATGAAAGGTTATGATCACTCACACTCATGCATGAAAAAATTTTGAATGTTCAATTGTCAGCGAGTGAACAATGTTCATTGTTTTCATTGTTTATACTTAAAAAGCATCTTTTTTCTATGTTTTTCTTCTTATTGCTCATTTCATATGTCCAAGAATTCATTGTACATGATTTTAATTTGAGTGTTTTGAGAAAATCACCATTTTTTTAGTGCCGTCCCGGGGACGCATCCTCGGGACACCCTAGGCTCCCTCCTTGTCCCCGGGACACGACCGTTCCTGGGACCCGTCTCCGTCCCCAGGTGACTTATATATATATATATATATATATATATATATATATATATATATATATATATATATATATATATATATATATATATATATATATATATATAAGTATATGTATATGTATACATAGTTGTAACTTGACGCCTCATGATCCTTTTTCCTGACGTCAGGTATCACGTTAGTAATCCTCACATCAGTAACATGTAGCCGACGGGGCTGTTGCAGGTTTTTTTTTTTTTAATTTGGGACTGCATATGCAGTCCTTGTAGGCAGTTTTCTCGTTCATATGTGTAGCATGTTGTCTTGTTGTCATTGGTGCCCATGGCCACCCATTATTGACTATCTTAAGAATGACTAGAATGACTCTTTTGTCTGCTGTAACTTGTCATAAAAAGCTCAAAGAGCTCAAAGCTTGCTGCCCCAGGTGGTTCATCCTATGAAGTTCATTGTGGAACCTTTGCTTTAGCCTGCTTGGAAGCTGCCTAAACTCCAACCTTCAGAGTGTAGCTGCACTGTAATTTATATGTTCTATGCACAAAACACTTAATGTATAACTCCTAGCATGTTCACAATGCATGAATCCTCTATTTTCCAAGTAGATTGTGAGTGTCGCAATACAAAAAAGTCACCTTGCAAGAGCCCAGCCCAATTTACTCATCTGATATCGAGCATACTCATTGCTAAATGCCACATTTTCAGTCCAAAGAGTAACAAACCCTACAGGAAGTGCTTAAATTCCACTAAATATGTTGACCATAAAGCCAAACATGCAAGACAGCTCATGGTTGTTCACCAAGTGTAGCCTTTTTAAGACAAAAAGGCATTGATAGGCTGCATACAAGCTGTAGAGGAAATTCTTGTTCTCTTGTGCTCGAGGTGGGTTCTTTTTCTGAGTGCAGTATACTCTATGAGCTGCTTTGCACAATCCAAAAAAAAGACTACAAAAACCTCAAACTCCACAAAACCACAAACTTAACAGAAAAAGGTAAGCAGAGAATCACAGAAGCATCACTTCGTTATCATAAGCATGAAAAATATACAAGATACCAGATAGGCTAAAAGCTCACAATAGATGGAGCAAGGGGCAGCTCCTACTCTGACAAACTCACAATCTCCCTAGAGAACTCAACTCAACTCGCTCGAGGTCAAGGTTGCATCGGTTCAAATACCGGAAATTCCGGTACCATAATCCGGTTCAGTTCGGTTCCATAGCGAACCTTACATCCGGTTCGTCCATTTTTCTTGTATGCTTCAAATGATGTTTTTCTTGATACTCGACCCAAATCGTTGCCAATTTACAAGGTACATACACATACATGTGTTCATACATAGTGCACACACACATATATGTATATAGATGTGTATGTATATGTGTATATATAATTTTTACATGTATATACAAAACCTACTACGTACCTTACGAACCTTACCTTGGAGGTAAGATTCGGTTCACGTACCTTATCCGTACCGAACCTTACGAACCTTACGAACCTAACCACCTTGCTCGAGGTACGGGTGAAAAGCACCGGTTTCTATCGAACACTCAGTTTTGTAGACGTACTCTGCTTGTCCACATTGACAAGACCAGAGCCTCTTGTCTAACTCCGTGACTGAGCTTCGAGATTGAGAATAGCTTCACCTTCTTCCAGTATCCTCCTTCTCACAGATCTTATCTCTCTCAGAGTCCTTGTATCTCCCTTGTGATGTGTTCCTTGCCTTCGAGTCTCTTTCCTTTATATAAGCGGCTCTCTGTGGAGTGGTTACTTTACCACTCCTTCATTCTCACTTTTCTCTACCAAGTCCGGTACTCTGCAAGTCTGGTATGCTGCAAGCTCTGCCACATCCGGTACTCTAGCCTCCACTGTTTTTCTTTGTCTCTTTGTTTTCACTCTCTTTTCTGCTGGCTTCGCCGCTTCTAGTGGTTCCCTTCTTTAGTTGCCTTCAAGAGACGAATCTGAGAATTTAGTTTTTTTCTGGAAAAATGAGTTGTTGGACCACGTTTGCTGCTGATGGATTTTTATGATGGTCCTCCGGACCAATTTTAGCCTTCTATGAATTTAGTGTTTACTGCTAATACCTGCTCCACTCATACTCAAGATTTAGCTATGCCAAATTTTTTTTTTGTAGGGGCCTATTTTGAGTTATACAGGTTGCCCGCCACTACTGCACTCTCCGTCTCGGAGAGTGCCCGTCACTGAAGTGAAATGCTTGCTCTGTGTGTGTTTTTTTTTTTTAATTTTTTATTTTTTTATAATAAATTATAAACTGCTATTGCATAATAGATCAACTGTAAAAGTTACAATCAACTCGACATAAAAGGTGCAAGATGAAAATATACAAAGTTATGCCCAATGGCATATTTGGTACTGTTTTGGATACATAAAAAATAGAAAGGCTGATGGCTAAGTCTAAATGCAAATACTGATACTGGTGATGGACTAATAGATCAACAAAAAGTGCATCCACTAAAATGGAAAATGACTTGACTGCTAGAAGAGGCAATCTCTACTGGTTGTCTGCAGAGAATAAGTCAGCAGCCATGGTGTGTAGTGCTCTGGCTCGTTCATACTTCTCCCTTGCTTTTTCATACTTCTCTTTGTAGAATTCCACCTGTTTATGTAATTCTTGGTTTTCCTTCTTCATATCGGTGTTTTGTTGTCCTTGATGAGCTAGTAAAAGTAGTTCAGTCTCTACCTTTTAAACTCTGCATCCATGTAATCCATACGAGATCGAAGCTTTCGGTTGCATCTTATGAGAGATGGTACCAAGGTCCTCATCGTGGTGAGACATGTATGCTGCTCGTCAAAAGCAGCTAGCTGAGATTCGAGCGAGATATCTTGCTGATCGCACAACTCCATCATGCGAGCAAGAGTATATGCTACTGCATTGAACGGAGAGTTGTGAAGGGGGATGGATGGAGTGTCGGAAGGACATGGAAGTGAAGGAGCTGGATCTGAAGAATTAGGTGCATGTGTTATGGAGAGAGAGGGGATAGTAGGTGCAGTGGGATCTAGTGAGATGGAAGTGAGTGTAGGGGCAACAATGGTTGTAGGAGTTGCCAAGGATGTTGAGGTAGGATTTAAAGAAGGTGGCACATATGCATTGTACAAAGAGAGTTTTAAAAACGAGTTTTAAAAACGGGTTTTAAAACGTTTAGTACGTAGAGTACTAAAAAAATAGGAATAAAAAACGAGTATTATATTTTGTCGCAACATTTCAATTTTTATTTCTCTAATAATCCATGAATAATGTATATCTAACACTCATTTACATATCTAGTGATAAAAACACATAAAAAATCTTAATCTACTACCACTACAATGATTTTGAGTTAGGAAGGCCCAAAATGAATTGGGTTAAATTAAACAAAAAATGGGAATGAAATCTTAAACAAAGGATTGATGACCTTAAAGCCCCACATAAAGCACATTAAAACTCTTAAGACAATGCATTTAGAGTGATAGACTCCAGAATGGATAAAAACAATGTCAACAATTTAATGATGTTCTGACTCCTTGCTAAATGAAATATCTTTTAAAATCAAAATAGGAACTTTTTTCTTATCTAGATAGGAGGGACTTTTGGTTCTTATTTTGGTAGAGAAAGAAAGAAAACCATACATTTTCATAATTCTGTTCATTAAACAAAAACAAAAATTGAAGCTGATTTATTAAAAAAAAAAAAAAAACTCAAAAAAACGTATTAGGACGTTCGGAACGTCCGAACGTCCTAAACGTTTTTTTATTTTTCAGAAAAAACGTGTTTTATTGTACTATGCACATATGTTTGCGGTGGTGAACTAGTATGTGCGGGTGATGGAGGTGATGGTGAATAATTAGGTGATGGTGCGGATGCCTGTGGCTGAATTGTCTAAGTTGTTGTCGGGTGAAGGACGTGAGGAGGAGGATCAGATATAGTGTTCAGCAGGTGCAGAGGATGAAGTAATGTGTGGTGAGGTCATAGAACATGTAGTATATGTAGTGGGAATATGTGTAACAATAGGTGCTATGGAAGTGATGGTGGATGGGGTAGTGCAAGATGGAGAAGTCAAAACATGTGATGTAGAGGGTGGGGAAGTAGAGAAAGATAATTTTTTACCAGCTCTTGCTCGCGCATAGCCTTGCTCATGAACAGGAAGCGAATCCAACTCTTCTCTAGAATCACCGACTACTTTGGCCCGTTTCTGTTTGTTGTAGGTATGTAGTTTGGAACGAAGCACATGTGGTCCCCGTTTGGTTGTAGATGTCCGCCTATTACTCCGTGTGAATGGCGAAGACTGAATATTGGGGTATAAAGTAGGAAGCGATCGTAACCAAGCGAGTATACTTGGTGAATATACATGAAGGTCGAAGCTTCTTTATTAGCTTGTGAAACGAAGCGCTTTCTCTTCGTGAGTACTGATTTCCACAGTAGTTGATGAAATGGATATGGCTTGGAGTAAAGCATACATAGCAATCCATCACACAAGAAATTATTGGTAAAAGAAATTTTGGCTTGCATGTTCGTGAGTAAAAAAATAAAACTTGAAGGCGCGCAAAATGGGTGTTGTGGCTAGAGCAACTGGTTTTCAGCAAAGGCTGCCTTGCATTTTGTAATTAATTGATCTTCTGGTATACCCGAGTAAGTGGTGTTTGAGGAAGAAGGCATAGGGGTGGCTGCACCCATGGCTAAAGCAACAATATCCAAGGACAATGTGCCCCTAGCAAATTTGGGAAATGATTGAAAAAAATCAATTATTTCCATATGATCAGGTTCGTCTGCCAGAGGAACTAAGGAAAAATCCTTTATTCCGAGGGCTACCAATTGGTTAGTGGGGAACAGATATGATAGAGTTTCACGTTCAGTTGGTAAGTTCGAATGAGCATGTATAAATAGCCCCTTGCTTCTAGTACCTGATGAGTTTTGTGAAAAAGAACCTGTTCCTTCTGAAGGATCCATGGATGAAAGACTCTCCGACGGTACGAACTCAGACCCCGTAGAATTGTTGGATTGTTCGGAATCCTCGCCCTCTTCATCGTTGTTGCCATGTTCTCCTGAAGAAAGAGGAATTACCAACTGTTTGCCTCCATTAGTAGGAGCAGCCAACTCCTTGTCTTGGTGCTTTTCGGTAGCCTCTTGTTGCTGTATTTGTACTACTGGAGGCAATTGAACCTTTATTTGTGGTTGTATTACAGCATAGTGAGCTTGTACAGTAGTTGCCATCACAGTATGTTGAGGTTCAGTATGCTGAATATTTTGATGTCTAGGTTGCGCTGCTGCAGAACTAGTAGGTGACGCCATAAGGACTAACCTTGAGGGAGAACAAGTATGGAAGGGATTAAGGAAAACAAACTGAGATCTTTGCTGAGGCTAATGGATATTCACGTTTCAACCATGTGAGGAGAATGTATGTATGAATTCCCACGGGGCGATGGGAACTGCTGGAGCGCTTTGGGAATCAAGACAAGACCTATCCCTTCTGCTTTTAGGTGAGCAAAGTCGACTCACTTCAATTTCTGAAGATGGAGCATTAAGAGTACCTTACGCTTGTTGGATAAGAGGGAACTGAGAAGGGATGATAGGCGATTGCAGGCAATTTCAGAGAGTAGCGTGAGATGAATTTTGATTTTGCGATCGATTGGTCCAATATGCAAGAGAATAAGGAGGGACTTAGCCACTCCTTGTTAACTTGTGTGTGTACTGGAGGTAAAAAAAAAAGGAACTGCGACTCGGCCAAAAAAATGACTGAGATCGAATGATCCAATATGGCAGGAGAATTTCAGGATCGCAGAGGTGTGCTGGAGGCGAAAAAATGAAAAGCGAAAAAAAATATGGAGGGATGCTAGAGGTATGCTGGAGGCCAAAAACATGAAAAGCAAAAAAAATGTGGAGGGACTTAGCGATGCCCACAAGGATCAGCCATATTCATCTTAAGGGTCGAATTCGTCGCTTGTGAATAACTAAACATGGGGGGACGAATTTGCTAAGAGATAGTCTTATCCCTCCAAATCCCTTATCCCTTATCGTGCCAACTTGTGGTGCTCACCTATATTTTGGTGTAATTTGTCCCAGCTCTTATCCCTTTTTTTTTATTTTTTTATTTTTTGTATATAATATTAAAATAATAATAATAAAATGTTACCAGATATGATTGCCTTAACAGATGGAGCTATCCATGTAGAATGTGGATGTGTTAGCATTGGAAAGCCGATTTAGCCTCAGTTCTGAGCTTGCATCTTGTTTCTCCTCCTAGTCAAGTTGATTGTACTGATTCATGAGGAGAAGATCCCTGCAAAATCTCCATCATGGGTTCTAAAGATTCCTTGTGTGACCCAACATATATGCTTTTTGTGTCCTTCCAGGGAATTCATATGTTATCCACATCTCGGTCTGTACATGAAATCTTATCAAATTGAAGCACACAAGCAATCTACTCCGATGAAAACAATCGAGTTTAGAGCCTCTCCAAGGATCGTCTATCGTTAAGGCAATATCCTTAGAAATGGCTTGGGTTGGTATGATGAGTTAAGGCAATATTGTTAGAAATGGCTTGGGTTGGTCCGATGAGCCTCATATGACGCGGTACAACATATACATGCTAAAGGGAGTGATATCTACATTATATACAATGGTTGAAATCGAAGAAGTTACTTGAGAGGGTGGTAGGGTTTTACCCTAGAAGCATTGACCAATGGAAGGAGTTCACCTTCCAATGTGGCAAGTTTTACTCCACCCTGAGGAAGTGATTGAACCACCTTATAAGGTCCTCTCCATCCTATGAGGAGCTTGTTTACTTTTCTATTGACCAAACTGGGTTGATACAAAAGTACGAGTGAGCCTTCCTGTATGGTTCTTTTCCACAGGTAGCGGTCATGCTGTTGCTTTCTTCTTAACTGAGAGGTCTTTATGTTTTCCCTTGCCATGAGTCTGAGTTCTTCAACTAAGTGGATCCTGGCATATTGAGCTTGCTTAGGTGAGCCATTGATTCTATGTGTTCCCACTCGTGTCGATCCTTGAATGAATTCTAAGGGAGCTATAGCTTCCATGCCATACAACGATTGGAAGGGTGTGTGCCCAGTGGTAGCCTTGTAGGCAGTTCTGTAAGTCAAAAGCACACCCAAGTATGGGATGCCCCAAGTAGTGGGCTTCTGATGACACATCTTCTTAAGTAAGGTAATGAGCACCTTATTTGTGCTTTCGGCCTGGCCATTAGCTCTCGGATAGTATGCGCACGATACCTTGTGGAAGATTTTATACTTCATGAAGATGGTTGTAAGAGTTCTGTTTACAAAGTGTGTACCTTGGTCCGTAGTGATTTCAATTGGGCATCCATACCTGCAGAAAATGTGCTCGTACAGAAATGCAGGTACTATGTTAGAGGTGCAATCCACAGAAGCAATGACTTCTGCCCATTTAATAGCATAATCTGTATTTTGCCTTTGAAGGATAAGCCATGGGATAGATGGGGCTTACATCTTTCAAAGGGTTGCCATGCTCTAGAAATGGTTAGAGGTCTATTGTTGAGCTTAGATAGTTTAGGACCACATCTTTGACAAATGTCACAGGACTTGACCATGTTATATGCATCTCTAAAGAGGTAGGGCCACCAAAGTCCACTCTGGAGCACTCTATGGGCAGTGATGTGTCCTGAATAATGACATGATGATGGTCCATTGTGGTCGGATTCTAGGATGGCTTGAATTTGTTGAGGATATGCACATCTTCTGATCATGCCATCAGCTCCGATTTTGAAGAGCTGCCCACCAATGAGAGTGAAGCTTCTACTTTTGGTTAAGAGTCTCCTTTTGTCTAAAGCTGACATTTGTGAAGAGCAAGTGCCCGTCGATAACAAGTGGACTATTTCACTGTACCATGATGGATAAGTATTTATCTGGAATAGGTGATGGTTTGGGAGATCATCATTCACTCCTTGGTGTTCATCAAGTACTCCTATTCTAGATAGATGATCTA
Organism: Ceratopteris richardii; assembly: GCA_020310875.1. Taxonomy (NCBI): domain Eukaryota; kingdom Viridiplantae; phylum Streptophyta; class Polypodiopsida; order Polypodiales; family Pteridaceae; genus Ceratopteris; species Ceratopteris richardii. The sequence continues at coordinate 144,675,713 of CM035431.1, forward strand.
CCATGACATGTTTTCCTGGTCTCTGCATTATTTCAAAATCAAACTCTTGGAAAAGTAGTAACCACCTCCAAATGTGACCTATAATGTTAGGCTTATTGATCAAGTATTTGATTGCTTGATGATCTGTAATTACCACAAAATGAACACCCATGAGGTAGTGTCTAAATTTCTTCAGAGCAAACACAATGGCCAATGCTTCCCTTTCTGTCGTGCTGTAGTTTCTTTCAGCTTTGGAGAGAATTCTACTTGCATAATGAATTGGTCTGTCTAGTTTATGTTCCTTGCTTGGTTGTGCAAGAATTGCGCCTACACCAGTGGAACTTGCATCCACATGCACATGAAAAGGTACATTCCAATCTGCAACTATGAGAATGGGGGCTCTCGCCAATTTACCTTTGAGAGTTTCAAATGCTAATTCTTCTTCCTGAGACCAAGTGAATGGGACTAGTTTTCCTGTTAGTCTAGATAGCCGCCTTGCTATATCAGCGTACATTTTGATAAACTTTCTATGTTATCCAGTGTGACCTAGGAAGCTTTGTACTTGTTTCGAATTAATGGGACGTGGCATTCGCATAATGGCAAGTACCTTATTAGGATTAGGAGCCATACCTTTTGATGAAACCACATGCCCAAGAAGTGTTCCTTCAGTGACTAAAAAGTGACATTTGTTTGGGTTCAGCTTGAGTCGTGCTTGGTTGCATAGCTCAAATACTTCTCGCAATCGTGCAAGGTGTTCTCTAAAATATTCGATAGGAGAGGAACATCGTGCACCTGAGAAAGTGGAAAAATCATCCATAAAAATTCTTAAGGCTTTCAAAAGCAGTGGTCTAAAAATGGTGGAGACCACCCCGTTGAAGGATGCAGGAGCATTTCTTAGACCAAAAGCCATCTTAGTGTACACATATGTACCCCATGGTGTGACAAAGGCTGTTTTGGGTTGATCTGTAGGATGAATTGGTACTTGATTGTACCCACTGAAACCATCCATGAAACTCTAGAGAGAATGTCCGGCTACATCTTCTACCACTTGTTCAGAAAAAGGAGTAGGAAAGCCATCAGGGATTGTTACCTTATTGAGAGCCCTGAAATCGACACAAATTTTGATTTTATTCGATTGCTTTTTAGGAGCTATAACAATGGATGACAACCATTGCGAATGTTGCACTGGTACAATTATTTTTGTCTCTTCCATTTTCTCAATCTCTTTTTTCACCGCTTCAGCATATTTTGGATTGAGTCTCTATATTCTCCCTCTGATTGGTTTTGCATTCTCTAGGAGAGGTATTGTGTGCTCTCCTAAGTGTGGAGCTATCCCTTCAAGGTCTTCATATGTCCATGCAAAGATGCTTTTGAATTTATTCATGAAAGTAATTACCTCTGCGAGTAGAGTAGGATACTCCCACAGCCAAGATGCCAGAAGAACTGATTGAGGTTTCGCCTCCGTTCCCAGGTTGACCTCCTTTACTAAGCTGGAGGCTAAAATGGATTTCATAGCTTCTTTGTTGAAAAGGTCACTTGAAAAGCAGGAAGACTCATCCAAGAGGATATTAGTTTCCTGCTTTTGAACCCATCCTTTTGCTAGCTCCTCCTTGGGTGGAGAATCCTCCTTCACCTCTTTTTCCAAGTCTTCATAGTCTGGTGATAATTCGTATCCATCGAGAGCGCTTTCTTGAATAATCACCTACACCTGTTCCACTATTCCGAGTGGTGGACCCTCCTTTGATCTGCAAGAGTCACAGTGAAAGAGGCTTTCT
>CM035431.1:144692466-144757466 GCA_020310875.1 Ceratopteris richardii
TTTCTCCCATCTATCACCCACGAGAGATAATAAAATCAAGCTATCGTCATCTACACATGCTTCAATGTATGCAATACTTGATGATTGATCTCCTGAATCCAGCTTGGCCTGGCAATTATGTGCCTGTTCTCATGGTCCTAATGCTCAATCTTGAATGTATGTAATCTAGCACCAAATCTTCTTGGGGATTCAACAAACCTTGCTTTCGGTGGCAATATGAAGAATAAGGACTTTTTCTTTCTTTCCTTTTTTTTAAAAAGGGGCCGGGGGGGGGGGGGGGGGGGGGGGGGGTGTGAGGGGAAAGAAAACAGAGGGAGGAAGGGAGAGGGGGGGAAAGAGAAAGGAGGGGTGGTAAGGGGGGGGGGGATTACTCGCTACACTAAACTGTGTAGGCTGAAAACTTGTAGATGGTGAAGTAGTATATGTGGGTACAGGGAATGCAAAATGCACTACTCCTGGAGAAGACTAGAAACACCATGTAATTTCATATGTAATCTCATATAATGCATAGGACTGCATACAACTTCACCACTTCATGCTACTACAACTTCACCACTTCACGCTACTGCAATTGAAGAAAGAAGAGACACTTAAAAGGAAGACATAGAAACAACAGGAGCAACCAGCTAGAGTGACAGAATCAATACAATCAGCAAGACAGAGGATCCATGAATTATTCACATAGGCAGAAGAGCTAGGACATTCCAATAGAACCCTATCTTCTCAACCACCCAGGTATCCTCACACTAGCACTAACTAGGAGGGAGGTCTGCTGGTTTCCAAGGTGAGCAAGACAGATTTCTCAGAGATTAGAACTAGCTTTCGGCTTGTGACTAGCTCAGATATCTACCCTCTGTAACATCTATCACATATCATCCATGTTCTCTTTTGAAGAACCTTCCTTTTATAGACCGAGGATAGGTTACAAGGAGAGTAATCTGTTACATAAGGGTAATAGGCAGTTAATGCAGTGGACGGTTTTAATTGTAAACATTTGTGTACCAGACTTTGTCTCGTAGGGCTGATTGGTATGGATCCATTGGCTGCCTTGGCAGCTTTGCTGCTGTCACATCCGTCACCTTGTCAGGGCTTGGCCCACTTATCCCTCCTCAATCTGGGCGTCTTGGCATCTTTTTGAGCGACTGGGCTCCCTGGCGCCAATTCCAGCACTTGGGCTCCCTGGCGCCCAATTCCAGCACTTGGACTCCCTGGCGCCCAAATCTAGCACTTCGGCTCCCTGACGCCCAATTCCAGCACTTCGGCTCCCTGGCGCCCAATTCCAGCACTTGGGCTCCATAGCACCCAATTCTAGCACTTGGGCTTCTTGGTGCCCAATTCCAACACTTTGGCTCTTTGGCGCCAAATTCAGGTGTTCTTGCTTCTGCCTGTTCTTCAGAAAATTTTTATTCTATAGGTTGTTCGCCACTATTGTCTCTCTATCTAGAAGAGATATGATTGGGGTAATAATATACTATGGCTAATGTTGAGTGTTTCAAAGTAAGAGATGATGATGAGAGAAATTGTCAGCCACTGAATTGCAAAATGAAAGTTTTTATCTCTGCATAGAAATGAAGTCTATGACACTATATAGAATGAAAGACTATGACACTATACATAGTAACGAAGACTATGACACTACACAAAATGAAAGTGTATGAGACTAGACAAAATGACCATCTTTAGTGGATGCATTTAATCGTTTGCAGGTTCTTTGCCAAGCCTCCTGCTCTGCTCTTGGTCTTCATCTTCCTCTTGTGTTTGCCGAATTTCTTCTGAATCTAAAGAAAGCCGTGACCTTAAAACATCAAACTTGGACTTCAAGGCATATCTTTGTTTTTGTACACTTGAGCTTTCTGCCTTATCTCTATGTTTTCAGCCTTGAGTTTTCTGATTAGATTTTTTGCGCTTTCGCAACTTCTAGATTTTTTGCTTTCTCCTGAACCTGTTCGCATCTTTGAAATGTTTCGATAACTCTTTAATTTGCATATACATTTCTTTTGTAACTAAGTAAACTCTCAAACATTCCTCGTTAAGCATGTAAATATGATTACGTAATCGATGCTCAAGGTCAATGCATGTCTGCCTATCTTCATGAATTTTTGTTGCAATTTCTGTGAACATATTTTTTGCCACATCCATTTCTGCCATACCTTAAAAGTGTTCAGGAATTGCGGGCCAAACATTTAGTTTGTATTTTTCTATTGCGGAAAGCATAGTACAAAGTAGAGATTTAAATCGTAGATTTAAATCGGGATTTAAATCGTTTAAATCGTAGAGATTTTTAAAAATAAAATTAAAAATTGAGGTTTTTATTCATCAAGAGATTTTTATTTTTTCTTGCATCTAAGGTATGCACAATACCTATTCAACTCATATATACTCCAATATTGAACAGTAGTGAAAGTAGTGAAAAGTTTATATGACATGGATGCTTGTTAGTTGTTGTACTTTAGTCATATGTGAGATGCCAACAAAGAGTTTATGATAACATTGCAATCATATAAACTCTCTAATGTCATTCAGCTATAGGTTGGTACAGATTCATACTGGACAGGGACTTAATTTGATGCCACAAAATGTACATACACAATTGAAGGAACTTGGCTTTGAGCATTGATTTTAACTTAATTTAGTTAGTCAAATCTCTAATAGGCAAGAAAATAATATAGTTCTATCTAGAGAGAAAAGTGGTAATATATGATAGACAATTAGCAAGCATAGGTATCACAATGATCAAATTTTAATTTTAAAAAAAGATCTACCATATGAAACCTAAAAAAAAAAAAGGAATAAAAATTGTTAAAAACGATTTAAATCGCGAATGGCGATTTTTACGATTTTTATTTTAAAGAAATCGTGCGATTTTTTTTACTATGGCAGAAAGCCATTGTGGATCGGGATGGTTTGATGCGCCTTCTCCCTAGAGGTGTTCGAGATTAATGCCCCTATAAACTTCTGAGAAGGTAGGCTGAAAAGAAAGATTTGTGGGATCTGGAGGCATATCTGTAGTTGGGGTGTGTCTATCTCAAAGTGGAGGGTAGCTCAATAATCTTAAATGGTGGGTTTTGTGGAGTGGACTTGAGTAGAGTAGATTGTGCTGGCTCGTTGTGAGTGGATTTGTGTGGTGTAGGACGTGATTCAATGGGGAATAGGTGTCGTAGAGATGAGGATGGAGTGGATAATGTTTTGAATTGCACCTCTATTGGATCAATAGGTGGGTTTACATCTATATGGATTATGGATGATGGAAATCTTGAAGTGGCTTTAACTTTAGTGTTCGGTGATGATGATGAATGATGTGAGGTGTATGAAGAACGAGGGGATGAATGAGCGGGAGTACGATATTTTTTATCTTTGCTGTCGGAGGTTGTGGGTAATGTACTGGTTGGTGGAGGCTTGGTGCTATTGGAAGATTTCGCCTTTTTTTGCTGATTTTGTATATCCTTGTTCATCTACTAGGAGTGCGTCCAATATCGCTCTAGAATCCTTTTGGATTTTCGTTTGCCCCTTCTTCTTTTGACTACGAAGAACAGGTTGTTGAGATGATTCTGCTTGTTGAGAAGAGAAATTATACTTACAGATGTGCAGCATCATTTGTGCTCCAATAAGTTTGAAAGTGAATGCTTTTTTGGAAACTTATTGGCTATACCTCTTCTTCCTTTGTGCCAGTGCCTGATCAAGCATCTTGTGGTACGCATGGGGCTTTGCGTGGATAAAGCAATATAATGGATTATGGCTCAGAGACTTTGATGTATGTCAAGTGTAAGTTATCCTTTAGAAGATGATGTGCTTTTAACAAGACTAACCTTTTTGCCATAAGAGCAGCGCAATCTGTTACTGAGAACATAGATGCACATGCATTGAGGACATCCTTAGCCTTCATTTCTGCATATCCCCTTGCTTTTTTGGATTCAGGTGTGTCCTGAGATCCAAGAAGTACAACTAGTTTCCCTTTTGTTATCTCATCTTCTGGAATAGATGGAAAAGATTTGAAGAGGGCTAACAATTTCTTACTGTATTCTTCGGAGTTGCTAAGAGAGGTTAATGTGGTTTTCGCCAATGTATCGAGCCCCATTCTTGATAAGTTTGCCTGCAATACTTAAAAGTCAATTTTCAGTGATGCTTCATTGGGGATAGAGACTATCACCTCTGTCATAGTCGCTACATGAGGTGTGTGATGGGAGAATGTAGATGCTTTAGGTCCTACTGACTTGGTCTGTATTCCTCTTCCAATGATTCTGACTCCAAAGCCTGTTCTGGTGAGGCCACATATAAGGAGTCATTGGGTTCACCTGATGCTGAAGAAAACTGTTGTGATTCTGTCTCCGTATTGAATTCACAGGCCACGTCTTCTTCCACGGAGGATGCCATTTATAAGAGTTGTCCGATAGCTAGTTGCTTGGATTGACTAGAGAGGAAGGTCAAATTTCGGAGCTGCAGCTGAAGTAGTATTGAATGTCTATGTACGTTAGCAATGGTGGATCCCAACCCTTGTTAGTGAAATGTTTGAAATGGGACATCTATATAAAGCGCATGCATTCAGCGCTCTTGACATTGCCATGATCCGTTGCTCGTAATAAGCCAAACAAGCGAGATCCTCAATAGGTCGTCCTTTGTGAGTGAGCACTTGATGGCTGTACAACTTCAGAGCTTGGTAGAGCGTGAATTGAGTTCTGTTGGCAGGAGGATGCTAAGAAAGATAAGGGAACGTGATACATTAAGGAGGTTGAGAGTATAGAGGACTCTCCAAGAGAGCTACGAAGAGGAAAGAGTCAAGTGCTTGCCTCCATTGGGGTCAATTGGAGGGATGAAGAACAACCATTGATCACGGGAAGAGGATGTCCGAATTCAGAAGAGGCAAGTGGGGATAGCAGAAAGACAATCTTGTATCCCGTGCGTAGCTGAGGGTTGTCTTCGGAGAACAGCAGTAGTGGGATGAATCCTCGCCTAGCTGCCTGATGAAGTCATTCGAGAATTCTCTGCAATAGCTTGACGCCGATGGATGGTAGAATGTATAAGACCAAATTTAGATGCATAGGGCTAAGATTAGGATATATGATTTTAGCATGGGCCTGGCTGCTGAGCGCCGCCTGTCATCTTTGGGTGCCTCAAGTGATGCTTCAGCCAATGGCCAATTAAAGATGAGCCTAGCCTATGTCCACTCAAAAGCCAAATTAGTTGTGGCTTTTGCATATGTGGAGAGTTAATAGTGCTTGGCATCGCTGAATTCCACCAAAAAAACAAAAGTAGGTGTCCCCTTGAGTAGTTAGCTTATGCATAATTGAGGAGTTAAGGTGCTGGGCGTCGCCTAATTCCACCAAAAATCAAAACTTGGTGTCATCTTGATTAGTTGGCTTTTGCATAATTGAAGAATCAAATTGTTGAGCATCGCCTAGTTGTGGCCTCGATGAATCGGATGGGATGGTGTGAGATAATTGTTAGTCGCCAGATGGCATGACATATCCGGTAGTCGCTAGATAAGGATGAATCGGTAGTCGTCGAGGGTCACTTCAGTCGCATGCCAAGGCCATGAAGGAAAACACACTTAGATTTGCGAAGCTGATTCTCCTTAGTAAGACTTATGCCATCGTTTTTGGAAGATGTGTTCTTCTTGATTTGCTTACTAGGAAAAACCAACCAGACCAAGAGGCTTGACTCTTCACTTGAGAGGGAACTATCTGAAAGATGCTCTCTTCAAGAGATTGCGTCATGAGATATCTTCTGTTGTAGAAAATGCTTTAACAAAAGTGGTTCCACAAGAACAGATGCATGATTAGATCCACTCATCTGCCATCCATATTACCCGAGTCGTCTTGATACCCAATCGACAGATTGCACGAAGTTGTAGAAAATATTCTTAAATTTTACTGAAGTCCAAAATACACAACTTTCCCTCTACACAAGCAATGACAAGTGTCTTGGCATACAGAATGGAAAAGCGATATACAGTAAATAGTATTCTAAACAATACTTAGTCCGTCATAATTGAAAACGGAAACAATCACAGAGGCACACGTCCATGGGTTTTGGAAGGGATGGTTAGTCGCCCATTTGTGAGGAATTAAGGGGGATAGTTACCAACGAGTCGCTTGAGTGTGGAAGAATAAGAGGGTAACTTCTCAGGATCCTTAGGAGGGAAATTTAGGGTTTAGGTAGCTGCCCACAAAGCTTGAAGATAGAGTACAGAGGTCCAATTGAATAAGGAAAAAGGGAGTAAAATGGTAGATAGTTATGATTCTAGAGGAGGGCGGTATATAGAAATAGACCGAAATGGGTAAGGTTGGAAGTGGTAGTATCCATGACGCTCGAAATAGGAAGTGGTCCAATTGAAGAAGGAAAAAGGGAGTAAAATGGTAGATAGTTATGACTCTAGAGGAGGGTGTTATATAGAAATAGGCCAAAATGGGTAAGGTTGGAAGTGGGAGTCACATAGGTAGAGACCCAAATGAGGAGGAAGAAGATGGTAGTACCCCAGGGCTAAGGTAAAGGCCCAACTGAGATGGATGAGATATTGGTCACCAAGATGCATAGGTAGGGATGGATGAGATTATGATCACCAAGATGCATGCGTAGAGATGGATGAGATTGTGGTCACCAAGATTGAGCACAGATAGGTAGATAGGTGGAGGCCGGAGAGTGAAAATTGTAGTCGCACATATGCATGGAAGAGGTCTAAGTGCCTTGACCGAGTAAGTGGAGAAAGTTGAAAGGTACTTTCCCACGTGCCTAGGTAGAGATGAATGGAGGTGGTAATCGCCAAATTGAGCAGAGGGATGTAGATAAGTAGAGGTAGATAGGTAAAGGAGATTGTAGTTGCCAAGAGAGAGGCAACTAGGTAGAGGCCCCAAGGGAAGTTAAAGATGGGAGTCGCCAAATTGAGCAGAGGGATATAGATAGGTAGAGGAGGTGCTAATTGCCAAGAGAGAGGTAGATAGGTAGAGGCCGCAAGGGGATTAGGTAGAGGAGATGGTAGTCGCCAAGAGAGAGGTAGATAGTTAGAGGCACCCAAGGGGGAAAGGTTGAAAGTAGTCGCTTAGGAGGTGGTGGATGATATGGGAGTCACTCTCAAAAGAAGAGAGGGAGAGGGTTGTTGACACAGGGATAGAGCTTTAGAGAAGGTTAATGTTGGAGAGAAGAGATTAGTTCGTGGGGAAAGTTAGGATTGAAGTGATCCCAAACTTAAAATGCTATTGAATTACACGTAGATTGGAAGATAAATGGGTACTGGAAAATAAATTCAATATGTACATTATTTACAAAGTTGTTTTGCTCTTGCTCTATTCACGCTCCACATATGGTTTCAGCTTTGATTCCTTGACCAAGGGTTAGATTTTCCCATCGAGGATGGAGATTTGTACTGCCCCTTTGGGGAGCACTTGTATGACTCGAAATGGTCCATTCCATCTAAGCATCATCTTTTTCTTAGACTTCTTTTCGAAGATTCGTGGATGGTACAATAGGACCAAGCTCCCTTCTTTGATCCGAGACTTCCAGAGATTCGCATCATGATCCTTTTTCCTCTTTTCCTATACTAGGATGAGATGATCATTGTTGTTCCTCCTTTTTTCCTCCAAGAGTTGTAATCTCATGAAGTTTAATATTAGTGCCGTCGAAAACCCATGTATTCTACTTGTCCCAACCCTATTGGAGCCATGCAGAAACTCGAATAGAGCAACTGCTTGCATCCCATAAACTAGCTCGAATGGAGTCTGATCATGGCCTTGAATGATGCCCATAATGTGCCTAGATAGGCTTGTCCCCATGTGTTTGGAAATTGCAAACATGTTTTTCTCAGAAGTAGCATAAGAACTTTATTGGTACTTTCCGCTTGACCGTTTGCTCTAGGGTAGTATGCATATGATTTCCTATGGAAGATTTGATATTTCGCAAAGATTAAGATTAGTATCTGATTAATGAAGTGCAATCCTTGGTCTATAGTCACCTTAGTAGGACATCCAAATCTGCAAAAAATGTTGTTATACAAAAATGAAGCTACTGTTTCATTAATACATTCTTTACTCGCTATCACTTCAACCCACTTAGTAGCATAATCAGTTGCTACTAGTAGATATTTGCCATTGGAATCACGTGCAACTGAATTAATTGGATCGATAAAGTCTAACCCCCAATGCTCAAAGGGTTGCCATGCTATGAAGATGTTGAGTGGTTGGTTCCATTGTCAAGTTGGCTTAGGTGCACATTGTTAACAAATGTCACATGACTTCGCAAATTTGGTGGCATCTTGATACAGATATGGCCACCAGAGCCCACTATGAAGGATTCTAAGTGCAGTTATGTGTCCAGGAAAATGTCCACCGGTCCTACCTTCATGTGCCAATTGAAAAACAATTTCTGTCTCATGTGGTGGGAGACACTTTTTGTACATGCCATGATGAGCTATTTTGTAGAGGGTGTCCTTTACCATAATGAAGCTTCTACTTTTCAAAAGTAGCCTACGCCTTTCTACTAGAGTCGATCTTGAAGGAAATTGGCTCGTAGTTAGGAGTTGAATCAGGTTATCATACCATACTGGTGCTACATTCACCTTATATATTTGACTATATGGGAAATCGTCCTCCGCTCCCCTAGTTGCGTGAAGAGGGTGTCGGACGTGGGAGAGGTGATCTGCAATGACATGTTATTGCCGCTTCTATTGCAAGAAAGGTGTGTCCTTTACCATAATGAAGCTTTTACTTTTCAAAAGTAGCCTACACCTTGAAGGAAATTGGCCCGTAGTTAGGAGTTGAATCAGGTTATCATACCATACAGGTGCTACATTCACCTTATATATTTGACTATATGGGAAATCGTCCTCCACTCCCCTAGTTGCGTGAAGAGGGTGTCGGACACAGGAGAGGTGATCTGCAATGACATGTTATTGCCGCTTCTATGTACAATTTCAAAGTCAAATTCTTGGAAGAGAAGCAACTATCTCCACACCCTTCTTGCCACTTGTGGTTTATTTGATAAGTACTTCAAAGCTTGATGATCAGTGATTATTGTAAATGTAGTCCCTAGTACATAGTGTCTAAATTTTTGAGGGCGAAGACAATGGCTAAGACCTCCCTTTTTGTGGTGCTATAATTTTTCTCTGCCTTCGAGAGGAGCCTACTTGCATAATGAATCGGTTGGTCTAACTTGTGAGTTGCACTTGGTTGAGTTAGGATGACGTCTACTACATACAAACTTGCATCTACGTGTACATGAAATGTTCTGGACCAATTTGGTGAGATGAGTATAGGTGCAAATGCCAAAATCTATTTTAAATATGTGAATGTGGCCTCTTCTTCGTGAAACCATTGGAAAGGGAAGCTCTTGCTAGTGAGACGTGAGAGTGGTCGTGCTATTTCTGCATACATGCGTATAAATTTTCGATGATTATCTTGTGTGTCCTAGGAAACTCTGAACTTCCTTGACATTAATTGGTCTTGGAAGTTTGAGAATTGAAATTACTTTATCAGGATCAAGAGTCATTCTATTAGCAGAAACCGCATGCCCTAACATAGTGCCTTGAGTCACCAAAAAGTGACACTTGTTACAGTTAAGTTTCAAACATGTCTCTCCACAACGCTAAAAAATTTGCTCCAATTGCTTTAAATTATCTGGTACATTTTCTATTGTCGTAGTACATGCTTCCACAGAGAACGCTAAAAGGTCATCCATAAAAATTCTCAAAAATTTTAGAAGCGGTTTGTTGAAAATAAGATACACCATTCTCTTGAAGGTGGCTGGTGCATTCCGGAGACCGAAGGGCATTTTTGTATAGATATATGTTCCTAGGGAGTAACAAATGCCATCTTCAGTTGATCTTCAGGATGTATTTCAAGTTGGTTATAACCGTTGAAACATAGTTGTTAGCAACGTCGAAGGCAACGTGTTGCTAACGCGCTCGTAACATAGCAACGTTTTGGCCTAGACGTTGCTAAAACGTTGTGAACGTGATTTTTTTTTTTTTTTTTTTTGGGTTTTTTGTTAATATTTTGGTATTCTAGGCATCCTATAGCTAAGATATGATGAAATACATGCTTTCAAACATATAAATAAATATACACACATATATATAATGAACTAAAAATAGATATGCGACATGTAGTACGTATACTACATATGCAGACATATATTCATACATATTACATATGTAGATGCATACATACATGCATGCATACATACATGGTTGCGTGCATGCATGCATACATACATGGTTGCGTGCATGCATGCATACATACATGCTTGCATGAATGCATGCATGCATACGTACATACATACATACATACAAGTAGATACATACATACTTGCATATTACATACATACATGCATATTACATACATACACATTCACATTTGTAATTATATACATACAAACATACTTATATAGTATAGTATAGGATAGACATGAACATTATAGTATAGATTATTGAGTCTAGATTAGTCCCTACACAATTCAATATTCACGAGTGATGTCCGTGCTAAGTAGTGAGATCAATCATCATAGAAGACTATTCTTGGCTTTGAAGGGCCAAGGTCATTCATGAAACTTTACTCCAAGCTCTATTATTGCATTAGGAGATCCAAAATATGGGAAATCCAAAATATTTGGCTAGCTCAAGGTAATAAGGCCCATAAAGAAAATCATACATAAATAAATGTCTACATGTTCATACATTTTGGACAAAATTTTAAATAGTTTCTTATCCCTCCTAAGGAAAATATAGTTTTGAATTAAAAAAAAATATGCATGCAAAGCAACGCGTTGCGAATGTAGCAAGATTGCGAAGTTGCGGTTGCGAACAGTTCGCAACGCGTTGCGATGCAACTATGCACTGAAACCATCCATGAAGTTGTATAGCGCATGCCTTGCTACAAGGGTGTTTGGAACCCATCAGGGATAGTTACCTTATTGAGTGCTCGAAAGTCGACACAAACCCTGATTTTATTGGATTGCTCTTTAGGAGCAATGACCATGGAAAACAACCATTCTGAATGTTCAATGGGAATTATGATGCCTTCCTCTTCCATTTTTTGGATCTCCCTTTTGACCGCATCTCCATACTTAAGATTTAGTCTCTATATTTTACCTCTAATAGGCCGTGTCTTTGCCACTAGGGGAATAGTGTGCCCAATTCTTTTGGTATTCCTATTAAGTCTTTATAGCTCGAGGCAAGGATATCTTTAAAGTTATTCATGAAGGTGGTTACCTCTGTGAGAAGTAGAGGATGATCCCATAACCAACTTGCTAGGAGAAGGTTTTGTGGATTATCCTCTTCTCCTAAGTTGACTTCCTTGACTGGCTCTGGAGTTGATTCTTCACTCGGAGATCTTTCTTTGAACAACATTTTTTTGGTGAAGGCTGGATTGTCATTAATGGCAATTTCCTCCTCCTTTTCTTGCATCCATCCTAGTGGGACTCTTTCCATTGGGATTATGGTCTCTATTATTTTTTCTGCTATCCTTCCATCTGTTCAGTTATCTTCTATATTCGTTGAAGCTCTACCTCTTCTAGGGTCTTTGGAAGGCTCCCCTAGGACTATGGATTCTGCAACGAGTTCTTCTCCTTCTTCTTCCTTGATAGCTATTGTAAAGCATGAAACATGATTAGTCTCTTCAATCCAATCCATTATTTCAGCTAGATTTTTTGTAGACGATTCCTCTACTAAGTGGTTATGTTCTTCAACTTCCTCCTTGATGTTGTGTGTATTATTCTTTGATGACTCAAGTTCTGTATGTAGCTCACCTGAAGCCCATTGGGCCGCCCAATCGACTGTAGGGGTAGCCCAAGGAGGAGGCCAAGTTACCCATTCAGGTGCCCAACTCGGAGGTACTTGAGCCGAGAATGGAGGCCAAGCCTCTGGAGTTGCCCAGTGTTGTGATGCCCAAGTTGGTGGAGAACTCCCTTCCCATGTGCCAGGAGGTGTAGGCGCCCAAGAGGCTGTAGCAAATGATCTCGTCTATGATATGCGATTATGAGAAAGTATATATGCTATGCACTCACTGTCCATATCCTCAAATCTATGTAGCAAGCAAACTATCTGGAAAAGGGCCTCAACTAGCATCTGTGGCATAACTAGCTCTGCTCTTATAATATCATGTGGCCCTGAGGGCTCACTATGGATGAGCCTGGCTATAATGAGTATCTAGGCTCTCTCGCTAGCAGGTAACGTGACCTATGAAACCAAAACTTTTACATAAGTGGTGAATCTAATACCTTGCTTAATCTAGAAACCAAAACACTCTTAGTGCACTGAAGTGAAATAGAGGGTGCCGAATAGAAAATGTGGATAGACTAGACACTCCTTAGTGGATACAAAGATACAAGATCTCTAAAAAACGGATGATGCTGGGCCGTACAACAAATAAGATAATCTTATGAGGTATAGTTCTCCATGTGGAAGGTAATTCAGTATCTGTCAATGTCGAATCTTGTCAATCTCCCCCGTGGTGAGAGTCCTCATGGGTAGTCATGCCTGGAATGCTAAGATGGTCCAAAACTTCCTTCATAATTGCTGCCTATGCTCAGATATGCTCTTGGATAAATGCTGGTGTTGATACCTCCCTAAGTTTGCCACACGAACAATGAGATTACCTCTTGTTGGTATGTATGTGTTGATTGACAGAAGAATTACCTAGAGAGACAGAAATCAAACTGATGCAAAGAACATGGGTGCAAAGATGAATAAAGTTCTATTACAAAATCTGAAATATGCAGAGGTAGACTGACTGATAAATCTAAGAACACACACAATACAAGCAAACACAATCACAAATACACAGATACGTATATACATAGATAGATACATATGAAAGATACATAGACATATATATAATGAAAGCTACGTAAGTTGAAAAGCTAAAAAGCATAAAACAAAAATCTCACCGGAATAAGCATTTGAGTTATATTTGTATGAATAAAATAATGAATATAAATCTAATACTAAAATAAACCAAAAAGATAAAGAAAAATAAAAATATTTACCGAAGTAATTACAGAAACTAATAAAAATAAAAGAAAAAATAAAAATGAAAATACACATAAAATAAAAATCATATAGAGTAACAAAATCCTTGTGAAGGTTTATAAAGTTCACACACATACATATAAAATTACAAATAATAATTACATAAGAAACATATGATAATAAATACATAAGAAACATATACGGAACACAAAACACTCATCAAAACACCAAAATTCACAAACATACACACACACATCAAAATACATAAAAAACATACAACACATATATCCTACGATTCCCTTCCTAACATGAACGTAAGATAGGAATCATAGATACATAGCAAAAATCCTTCCTCTTTTGCGTGTGTACCAGTCCAACAAGTCTAGACTTATTATTGGATCTACAGATATAAATTCAAGTATGTGATACCTGTACATGAACTGAAGGATGTCTGAAAAACATAATTTTAGTTTTCTTCTTGAACAAAAGTATTCTCTACTTGAGAATCATCTTGTTGAAAAGAATCTGCTTCAGCTACAGTAGTTCCTTCTTTCTTTTTGTGACAGAAATTCTCACTATGATTTACATGGGGCCTGTTTGAGAACTTTTATAACCCCTCCTGTAGAAGCCCTTTCTAAAGTTCCGTATGTAGCATCCTTATCCATCCTTCTAAGGTGATCTCAAATGTGTCCTCTGTCTGGTTCAACAACCTTGTGAATTGTCAATGACCACATCCACGTAAAACATAGAATTTGTACTTCCCATCAAATTCTTGACCACTGATAGGGCGTTGAAACTTAGTATCTGATATGCCATCATGAGTATTGGTGACTCCTGATTTACAAGAGCCTTGGCTAGAGTTCTTAGACTTAAAATCCTTCAGAGCAGCCTTTATTGCATCTTCTACTAGCATAGAGCAATGCAGCTTGACAGGAGGAAGGGATAAATGTTTTGCAGTATCACTGTTCTTGATCATCAAAACTTCTTCCATCGACTTTCCCTTGATCCTTTCAGCAGCTACTGAAGGAGAAGCAATGGCAAAGCCACACTCAAAAGTTTTGAAACAGGAATCGCCCATCTTCAGAGTCTGTGGATCAACTTTTAGTCTGCAGCTTCATAACATCTCCACATGCTGGGTGCCAACAGTATGGGAATTGTTGTAGTGATCCACAGCATCCACGTGGTAAAAGCTGAATCATCATGGAGGGAATTAAGGTTGCCCTCCCATGTGCCACCATGGCATGGGTCACCATGGAGGTCAACGTGGTACGCATGTCTGTTACTGCAAATCCAAAAGAGTTTGTAGCTCCACAGAGGCATGGACCAAACTCACGAACCCTAGGTGATATGTATTTGACATCCTGATGTATATGAGGCTCTGACAAACCTGACGAGTTGACCTATGTTCTGACAAACTGAACCCAGGTAACTCACAATAAATACGTGATGAAGATGAATTTAGTGCTCACTTGGCAAGTAACTACTGCATGCGGCATGCCTATACCACAACCCAAATCTAATCTGACTGAAGTCCTTCCTCTGTTAATCTGACGAATGTATCATAACTGGCGAAAGTCTGAGGACTGAAAGGTAACTGAATGAAGTTTGCAAGTCCTCGCAAGCTATTATTGCCGTAATAAGGGCCCTCGGATCGATCTGACGTGGAAGACCTGACTGATGTGATGTAGACCTGATGACTGACAAAATCTGACGTCTGCTGATTGTACCTGATAAGCAATTGTTGATGTGTTCTGAGACCAAATTGCTGGTATATAATTGTTGATTAACAGAAGAATTACCCAGAGAGAGACAGAAACCAACTGAGCCAAAGAATATTGATGCAAAAATGAATAAAGTTCTAATCTGAAAGATACAGAGGTAGACTGACAAGTAAATCTTAGAACACACACAAAACAAACAGACACAAATACAGATACACAGATACATATACACATAGATAGATACATTCGAAAGGTACATAGACATACATATATGTACAACCAAAACTTTGTAAGTTGAAAAGCTAAAAAGCAATAATATAAAAATAATTACCAAAAAGATTACAAAAATAAATAAAATTAAAATTAAAAACAAATAGAGCAACAAAATCTTAGTGAAGGTTCATAAATTTCTCACACACATACACAAAAAAAATACAGAGATTAAATACATAACAAACATATACTGAATACAAAGCACAACAAAACATAAAAATCTTAAACATACACATAAAAATACATAAAAATACATTACAACACGAATCTGCTATACCCCTAATGTTGATGGTAATCGAGATCTGCTTACTAGTGGTAGTGACTGCTTGGGAATAATCAGTCATCTCCGTGTGAGTCTGCCTCTGTGATATCCTTCAGAGTCCGTCTCTATGGATCCTTAGCTGAAGCAAAAATAAACCCAAGTATCTCTGGTCCTGGTATGTCATAACTTTAGATAATGGCCCAAAACCCTCTCTGAGTAGATGGTGAAAATGACCCCGTTTCTCATAGTATGCTGGGCAGTGACATATGTAGTGGAACTCTATCTTGGGCTCCGTATGGCATACCTGGCATATCCTATCTTCTGCAAGAACTGTTTTGTATCTACGAGGCTGGATCTCTAACTGATGGGAGGATGTACGCATTGGACCAATAGCACATAGCACTCCCTATGATAAGTGAGTATCTATATATCTAGGCCTACGATAAAGCCATCTGCTCTCAGTCGGAGGAGCTGTTCTCTATAGAAAGCCATCTTTGTGTCCATCCCCTTGAGTAGGCTTTGTCCAAGTTCTCTCAATATCCAGCTGAATAAAACCCTAACAGATCAATCTGGTAACCTGTGCCAAAGCAAGAGGGTGCCTCCAAAGAGTATTGAAATGGGGGCAGTTTGTCCATGCTAAAGCCAGGTCTGTGCAACCAAGAAGTCATTTGTGCATACCAACAATCTCTATCCCCCTGCAGTGCAAGTTGTTGGGAGGACCTGAGGGCCCATCGAGCATACCTATGTTAGGGAGCTACCACAAGCTACATATGAAAGCGACTGATCTAATAATTGCCTCAATCACCTCGGTGCGGCTGCTAATGCTGCTCTATTGATCTCATGCAGCACTGCGGCTTTTGATCTAATAATCCCAGTGATCATATAAAGCAGTGGCTTCTCCTTCTCCATTCATGTGTGTGACTCCCTCTGCCATCAGCAAAGGTCCCCAGATTTGTACTCCATACAATATATGGCTGATGTCACCAAGGTATCAAAAAGCCAAATTATTGTTTGAGGCTCATTGCCAGTCTAGTCTCTTCTGCTCTCCTCAATCAAAATATGGGCCCACTGAAAACCATACTTAGGATGTATATGCATTAGTGTACTCTACTGGGACCTTCCCATAAGCGAAAGAAGGGACCGGCCTTCTGACTCACCACACCGTAGTGTTGAACCCCATAACCTTGGTTTCCCCAAGGTTCCCAGATAAAGCACTATCCTGTGCAAGTACTTGTAAAGTATCCAGCTGACGTTGCTTGCCTTCATGGGAGTCGGAGATCGTTTTAATATCATCAGCATATAATCGAAGTGTGGTCCATGTCCCTGCTAGCTGGGCTTCTTCACTGAGCTCATCTGCATACAAACCAAATAATGTAAGAGATAATGGACATCCTCATTTCATGCCAATAGTGGAGTGAACCAAATCAGAGGTACCTTCTGACATGCATACTTACGCAACAACTAATTTCTATAATCCCATAATCTCCCAACTCAACTCTGTTCACCCCATTGACTTGCGATCTCTGTAGGAGCCTGGCCTTGGGTACTGTATCAAATGCTTTGTGGTCCATGGAATTCGACAAAATAACAGTAAATCTTTTTCTTTTTTGACCTCCCCTCCTCGATAATGGCTCTGAGCTTCAAGATGTGATTGAGGTCAGAGAAACCCCTCCTTAAACCTGCTTGTCCTTCTCCTCGTAGATGCATACAGAGAGAGAGAGAGAGAGAGAGAGAGAGATGGATGGAATGATTATTTATTGTCTTCAAATGGCCAAAATCATCTGTTAGTGCAAATAGTCACATCATTGTGGAGTTTGTACAATGTCTACGTAAGGGAGGGAGGAAAACAAATTAGATCTAGCAGTAAATGAAGAGTATTTATCTATCTGGCATTCAAGGGTGAGGTTATCAACTGCATGGATAAGTACATGAAGTGCTGTATCAAAAGCTCTATAACAGGTGGATAGTGGAGGGAATGATCCATCTCCTACAATGTCCCACATTGATGAATCTCATCAATATCTTCCAGGGTATGCACTGTGATTGGGTGCCTCACATGATGAGAAAGAATGTTGATCCAAATCTTGCATTGAATGCTGTGTATACAGTGAGGTCCTCTGTAGTTGGCAGAATTGGTTTGTCATTTGCATCTTTTTATCTACAATCTTGTATTCACAATTTTGTTGTTGTTGTTGTTGTGTGCAAATCATGATGTTTAGTACATTAAATATTCCCATAGATAAATGGTTTTACTGGACCGCTCCTCCACGGGTGCTGTTTTTGACAAAATTGTAGGCGTTGGGATAAAAAAATGAGCATGGAAATCATTGGCCATTGGCTTGATTTGATGAATATTGATGGCTGGATACCTCGTGAGCAACTACTTGGAGAGGAAGCCCGCAAGTGAGTTTCTCTTGCTCCTTAATTTGTTCGAGACTCCTTGATGACACACTTCTTCTAAATAAAGTGAAATAAACATTGCTTTCAACAGCAAAGTTCCTCAGGAGTTTGTTTTGCAGCATACAAACAATGCGAACCCTCCAACATTATTCTTGCCCATTCAAGGTTCTTCTCTCATCGCTGTTCAAAAGTGTCTCCTTTATCCACTCATAATGGCTTCTGAATTGAAAATTTTTGTGCGCATGTGATCAATGCTTTCATTGTCGTACTGCAGAATTTTGCTCGTTTACTTCTTACCTAGATTTTATCTTACTTGAATGTTTCTGTCGCTTGTTGTGTAGACTATTTGTCAACATTTTCTGGAGATGCAGTCTCTAACTTCAAAAGTGAAGATCGAGCATTTCTTGAGGCCAGTTTCCCCAGGCTACAGGCATGGTACAATTGGTTCAACTCTACTCAAGTTGGTAAGCATTTTTTATTCTGCACAGAATAAAGTATTCAGGTAATTTCTAGAATGAATGGGAAAATGCAGTTATCAGCTTTAAAGCTATAATTTGCAATTGAACACAACCATGCTTAGAGATTCCATGGAAATATATCACCTATTGCTATGCACTGTCATTTGCAGTGTTCGGATCCTTACTTGGAACAATAGAAGTTGAGATCAAAATAATGAAGTAGAAGTTCACACACATCTCTAATGACTCTGGCTGTTCTAAGTCTTCATCACAGAAATAAAGCTGTCAAGTTTTTAAAGCACATGATAGTATTAACATACATATAGTTTCAGAAGTGTGGCATAGCTATCACAAATGGAATGCTGACAATAAATACTATATACGTTTCGAATAGAGTCTATTTCCTCTGGTCATTGAGCATTCCTAGGAGAATGGGATTTAAAAATTGAATCCTAGTACCCTGATTGTTTCTTCACAACTCAATTCTGTATTTCATCAATTCAAATCAGAATGGAGATGATAAATGACAAGATATTTGGCTCAGGAAAGCTCCCGGGAAGTTATTTTTGGCATGGAAGAGATGCAAATACTGATCGAGAACTCAATCCCATGGTAAATGATCCAGTCATTCACTTCTATGCTGTGTTATTTTTTAAATGTATTTCTTGACAGAATGGTGAGTTTTCATGCTGAGAGTAGAGCTGTTTGTGCCAGCTTTTTGGTGCTTATTGGTGCCTGAGAACTTAGAGTCAGGGTTTTTCTCTTTCGTTGCAGACCCTTAGTTCTGGCCTGGATGATTATCCACGAGCATCTCATCCAAGTAATGATGAACGCCATCTAGACCTCCGGTGTTGGATCGCTCTGGCATCCAAGTCAATGGCAGTCATTTCTGCATTGTTGGGCAAAGACACCAGTGTAAAAGCTTTCACTTTTCAAGAAGTTCAAATCGTCTCAATAATCTTGTCAGCAGCTCACTTTTGATTTCGTCAATGGCCAGAAATATGATTCAATGGTCAAAGAGTTAACAGATGTGGATCTTCTTAACAAGGTATTAAGAGGCGTACTAGTTATTGAACATTGAGGTACAGGGTTTGTGACAAAATTCTTACTTTTTTGGGCTTTTGGGATGAACGAAGCTCCATTACGATGCTGGCTCTGGAAGATATTATGACTTTGGAAATCACACTGAAAAGGTTATTCATCTGATTCTCACTGCATAAGAATAGAGCATTTGACTTCTTTAGACTGACTCTTCGGAGTAGGTTAAACTTGCATGGAGGGTGTGGCAAGATCCAATGTCTGGTCATATCAGGCGAGAACTTGTTCGATCTGTGGATGGACGTCCCCGTCCTCGCCTTGTCCCTCACTTTGGATATATCAGTCTCTTCCCACTCATAATGAAGATAATACCAGCAGTGAGTCCTGCAAAAGCATCTTCTTAACTTTTCTTGAAAATATATATATGCATGTGGGAGACATCATTTATGTGGTTTCTGATGTGCCTCAAAACATGTCACAGAATTCCACAGTGCTAAGAAAGCACCTGGATATGATTGCGGATGAGAAACTGCTATGGACAGGATATGGTCTTCGATCACTTGCAATGACAAGGTGAATCCTGCAGAGGCTATCAGTTCATTAGTAAGATCTTTGAAGCTAACAAAGATAAACGGAAAGGATGATTTGTTAGCAAATGGATTTACACCTCATTTGTTTTATGTTTTGCATCCATGAATGAATTTCTGCTTTGTACACACTTCCGTTTCTTATGTAAAAATGCAGTATTGCTCACGTTGCTCTTAGTATCTGTTTGCAGCAGTATTTGTTAGATCTCCAGACAAATCTTATTTCTTCTTGAGGTCTGTAAATTGTTTTCCGCAGTCATAATGTCAGCATTTTGAATACAAAATGTTTCCACTTCATCAAAGAGGAGTATGGATAGCAATTCGCATCATCATACCTTAAAACACATTATACTAAAAAACGGCAACCAAATAATATAGTTCTTAGTTTTGAGTGGTCTCCTCCACATAAAGCCATGTACTTTATTCTATTAAACACCTTCGTTGAGCATTATAAAGGACGCACTATACTTCGTCCTAGGGACTTGGTCCTCCTTTAAATATCAACAAAGAGAACTAGAGTTTTTCTAAAAAGGACATGACATCAATACTTTCCATTGTGCCTTATGTGTACTTCAGTCATTTTTCCATGAACTGTGAGGCTTCTTTTCTGATTCCATTCACCCCCTCATCTCATCCATGCAGATGGGCTAAAAGCAAACTGTGGCATCCCCTCTCCCCAAGTAGCACATTAATTGAGTCACCCCAACTCAATGTCAAGTCTCCCTCATCATGGCGCACTCACTTTTAAGCTCCATACGTTTTCCATGTGTCTCTCTCTTTTCTTCATACGATCAAAGAGTATGGTCTACACCCACTCGCTAGCATGTCCGTTCCATTTAGTAATTGTAGACTGTTAAAAGGTAGGCGAAGTGGGACTTTTTAGACATAGGTCAAGTGGGCCATTATTTTTGTGTTTCTGGAACAAGGGCAAGAGTGCTGAGGGACTTGGGGGTTATCTTAAGATCCCTTGGTAGGTAGTAGAGTGAGCTTACATGATGGCCACATGTCTGCTTTAGAATACTCTAGAGATTCTGTTTTTGGCCAAGGAGATAAGAAGGATGGGAGGAGAGTTGCACATATCTTTTGAGTTTGCGAGTTGTGCATTTGGTATTGAGAGGGATTGTGGGAAGATTTACAGGTTTTATACTTGCTAATCTTGGCGACATACATGTGTTGATAGAGAAAGAGTTGGCTGGGGCCACAAGTACAGAGATGAGAAATGTTAAAGCTGCGACATCATCTCAAGTTCCTTCACTTTGTCTTGTGGAGACAAGAAAATAATATTTTTAGTAGTGCAGTATGCCGCCCTCAAAGCTCATATATGGGACAAGAAAATTGACCTATATAGGCCTGTGTCCTGACAGAGAGCCATTGAGCTTCCTCCATTTTCACCCATTCTTAATTCAAGTGCTTCAAATTTTCCAGTATTCTCTCCCACCCCTCAAATGGCCTGTCCAACGTGACCTGCAGACACTCAAGAAGCCATAGCTTCATCACCAGACGTCTAATTTCAGTGTTCTATTTGTTTGAGATTCTTCACTTTGAGATTTTTGTAGAGAGTATTCACATGCTTGGAAGGAAATTTTTACAACTTTTTGCACCCCCTTGAAGTTGGTTGTTCTGAGTCAACTACCTGGTAACTAGCCTTGAAGGGGGTTGAATTTAGTTGAGGAGATTTTCCAAGTAGAACCCGACACAAGGACATATATTTACAAGTTATGACTTTGTCGGAGTTGCGACCAGTTGATAGGTGTGTATTCCCTATCAACTATGCATTTTCTATAACTTTTCCTATCTTTGGTTTGCATTTGGCTGAGTTATAGTCTTGTAATTGACCACCATGAGCTTATATTTGCGCTTTCATTTAAGGGTGAAATTTGGGTTTTATCTGGATTCATTCTGGTATATATGATTGTCATATTAGCAGACGTGCAGTTTTCACTTGTGGATTCTTCGTCCAAGTCGCAACCAGGTGATAGGTGTGTATACCCTACCAACTACGCATTTTCTGTAATTTTTCCTATCTTTGGTTTGCATTTGGTGCTAGTCTTCATTATGGGAGTTATAGTCTTGTGGTTGATTACCATGAGCTTTTAGTTGCACTTTCATTTGAGGGTTTTGGGTTTTGCCTGGATTCATTCTGGTATATATGATTGTCGTATTAGCGGGCATGTAGTTTTTCACTGTGGATCCTTCGTCCCAGTTGCAAACAGTTGATAGGTGTGTATACCCTTTCAACTATGCGTTTTCTGTAATTTGTCCTATCTTTGGTTTACGTTCGGTGCTAGGCTTCATTATGGCTGAGTTATAGTCTTTGGTTGACTACCATGAGCTTATAGTTGCACTTTCATTTGAGGGTGAATTTGGGTTTTACCTGGACTTGTTCTGGTGTATGTATATATATATATATATATATATATATATATATATATATATATATATATACATATACATATACATATACATATACATATACATATACATATACATATACATATACATATACATATACATATACATATACATATACATATACATATACATATACATATACATATACATATACATATACATATACATATACATATACATATACATATACATATACATATACATATACATATACATATACATATACATATACATATACATATACATATATATATATATATATATATATATATATATATATATATATATATATATATATATATATATACATACATACATACATATATATATACATGTATTTTTAGATTTTACCTTTTTGCCTAGAGACATCCATCTGTCTACCCTATATCAATCTATGATGGATCCTCATTTTTCCATTTTTGTATCCACCTCTCTAGCTATTTACTTGTTTATCTACCTATTAGTTTACCTAGTATCTATCTACCCATCCATCCATCTATGTATCTATCTATCTAATTATCTATTAGCTATCTATCGATCTTTCTTTCTCTCTAACCATCTATTTGTCTCCCTTTCTATGGTCTACTATCAATCTCTATCTGTGTGTCTACAAAAGAATCCAATTGCCTAACTAATATATCTATCATCATTTAACTCAAAAATATGGGAAAATTTTTATCTACATTTAACGAATTTTACTCATCTAGCATTGTTTGAGGAATGCAAGAATACAACAAGAAAATAAAGATTTTGTTGAAAATTAGAAAAAGAGAAAATCATTAAAATTTTGAAAGGAAATTACTTCTATATCTATGGTTTAGTATCTATCTAGACCCAATTATAGAAAACTACCTACATAGTAGTTCAAACTTTATCTATCATAATATAACTCAAGAACACAAGAAATTTTATCTATTTATGTTTAATGGATTTAATTAAGTTTTCGATTTTTATGGAGTGCAAGAATACAATAACAAAATAAAATTTTTGTTACTAAGAAAAAGTTTTGTAAAAATCTTCATAAAAATCGCTCCTTAAGATTTAAAAGGTTTCTATTTTGGAGAAATCGTAAGATTTTTTTCACTATGAATTATTTATCACTTTGAAGAGAAAATTAGTACATTTTATCCATATTTTGCTTCGAAATCATCTTTCTTTGCATAGATTGTTTGCAATGCTACATGAATTCATGGCATTTGTATTCATAGTTGAAGTTAGAAGTGTTTTAATCTATGTACATTCGTAAGTAATAGCATATTATCAACTTAAAGAGATGCCCACGTCATGCAAGGAGAGACTCACATTTACACTTCACGCATCACACAAAGTAGGCTTCAGGTTCATGTTATGTAGCATATTAATCTATGTACATTCGTAAGTAATAGCATATTATCAACTTAAGAGATGCCCACGTTATGCAAGGGGAGACTCACATTTACACTTCACGCATCACACAAAGTAGGCTTCAGATTCGAAATAAAGAACATGTTTCTCATCGAAGTTCATGCAGGAATGAAAATTATTGGTGCTACTCTTATCAGTACATTATCATGACCACTATTGATCGAACACACACACCCCTCTCTTTGTAACGAAACAGTGAGTAGTGTGCTATTGGAATGTTTCTCCCCTAGATCTTTCTTCTTCAAGGACCTTCAACTTTGTTGTGTTGAAACTTGATTTCGTCTCTTGCTCTATCACATCCTAATTCACATCTCTGAGCTCATCAAGAAAAGAAACAATGTTATTACTCATGTGGTATTCAGGACTTGAAGGCAGTGGAGGCCCTACATTTTCCTCGATCTACTTGATAACAAGGCCTGTTTGATGAGTCGAAACTTCAAGCATTTAATGAGTGAAAATCATTGGATATATCAACCGTTCTTGTGTGGTTGTGCAGCTCAATGTACATGAAATATAACAAAGAACATGATGCTCCGTACTGGCGAGGCTCAGTCTGGATCAATATTAATTACCTTGTTCTTGCGGCCCTTCATCATTATTCTCAAGGTAATTGTTTCCTTGTGTTTGGAATAAATGAGCAAGTGAGAGGTGCATTTTTCACTCGATATCTATTGCTTTCTACGTGCCCCAGAGCCTGGGCCCTACCAAAATGTAGCATTGCAAATCTATCAGCAACTTCGTGAAGGCTTGATCAGGTGAAAGTACAGGCAGGCTTGCCACTCAAACGCTTCAGGCTTTCTGAAATTCCAAGCATGCTGATTGTGATTTTTTCTTGAAGGAATATGGTTGAGTCATACTACGATAGTGGCTATTTGTGGGAACAATATGACAATGCTGCAAACGGTAGAGGGAAAGGAGCACATCCATTCACAGGATGGAGTTCATTGATTCTACTGGCAATGGCTGAAGCATATTAATTTTCTCATGATATCCAACTTCGGTAAGTGGAGGAGTTGATTTTGATACCATTATTGAAACTTAAATGATTTGAGAGGCTAAGATTGAGTTTTGTACAGGTTTTGTAGGGGAATACCAGGAAAGACCCTGGTTTTGAGATTATTCCGACCATTCATTGATAAATTCGCATTTTATTTTAGCTGGTTTATTTGATTTGAGCATAGTTATTCCCATTGATTGAGTGCGTGATAGACATCCTCGTTTGTGTCAATTCTATTGTAGCAAGAATCAAAAAAAAGGTTCATATGATGAGAAGAACGCACATCGATGGAAATAAAGCACCACCTGTTTATGTATCTCTTTTGCTGATAGCATATTGATCATCCTGATTTGTGTCTCGAGGATTAAACGAACATGATGAAAAGGACAAGATTTCGCTTCTCGACGGATGTTGTGCGTATGTGTGCGTGGGTGCGCGCGCTTGTGCATGTCTAAGCAATCGAGAGGAAAGAAATATGACCCCCTCATCGCACACAATCTAAAGCATGTACGAAATACTGCAACTTATGATTTGTATATCGAGATCAACAGCAATAGTTAATGGATATGTAGTGGGCGCAAAAGGTCACTAAGTCTGCTGTGACACGTGAATCTCCTATGAGCTGCCTGTGCAAAACAAAGGAAAAACAAATAATGAGAAATTCACCATTGTTACAAATGGGTTACCATGAAGAATACAGATAGGTATGAATTTCAATTTCAGGATATCAATATGGACGACAAGAACTACCCGTGAATGGTCAACAATAGGTTAGAGACTGACTGGATACAACTCGAGAAAGAGAGGCGCATTGATGGATGAGAAGATGATCATTAATAGTATCCAGCTTTGATAATGCAGCCATTCAAATATTGAAGGGATGGGCAATGAAACCAAATGTAAGCATTGTAGAACTGGCTTGTGCGGGAAGTGCTAATGTCTTTTCTATTGACCAATTGACCAATGTACAGTTGTCTTGTGAAGCCAACAGTTTATGTATTGTTCATTGTTAGTGCGCATGACTTTTTAGATACCCTTATGTTTGGAAGATCAAAATCCTCTTATTTTGCTTCTCTCTACATTCTTTGAAAGCGTTTTTTGTATCCAATAGTATGATATCTCATGATAGAACCTTGTTCCATACTATTTTAGTAGGGACACGAACTAAACAAGTTTAACATGTATGGATAAAAAAAAAATTAGTGGAAGGTACTCTTTTTTAAGACTTTGATGTGATGACTAGATTGATTGAATACTACGCTCATAACATTGGTTAGTTTGATAAAGTAGCTATCACATCTTCACTATATGCGAAAGAGAGATGTGGTAGCTTTCCTCTTCATAGGCAATAGCTATGTCTGACAATGAGTGTAAAAATAGTGGAGTGTTCTTCAAAAAATCTTGTCTCAAAGCTTTTTGTGAGGTTTTGATGTTGTCAATATGTTTTGGTAGTGATGTGTATGAAGACGCAATTGTTTGGGTACTTTTTTCCATTTTTAGGAGTTTTCTCCCTCCTAGCTCATGTACAGCCCATATTCCGAAAGGGCTATTCATCGTTGTCTATTCTACACTTAGTAATACACTCTGTTTTGTGCTTCTAAGATTCTCCTTCTTCCTCATGTTGTTTTGTGCATTCTTGTTCTCCAAACTCCAAGGATTGGTATTTGAAAAGCCCATTGCTTCTTGAGGCACATTGCTACTACAGCCTTGCTTGATGTTTTATATTGCTACGAAAATTGCTTGATGTCTTATATTGCTACAAAATTTGGTGAGCATACCTATGGTGGTGCATACTTCAAAAATACTCTTAAGGGAATTTTATGGGGCTTAAAATTTGATTAGACCTCGTTTTGAACTTCCAACATACACTCCTAGACATTGTGTGGCGAATTTCATTCTTTTGTCCCATATATATATATATATATATATATATATATATATATATATATATATATATATATATATATATATATATATATATATATATATATATATATATATATATATATATATATATATATATATATGTGTGTGTGTGTGTGTGTGTGTGTGTGTGTGTGTATGTGTGTGTGTGTGTGTGTGTGTGTGTTGGGTACTTCTACCTATTCATCATGTGCATACATGATGTGACATGTATTGGTTTTAAAAGGATTTGGAAATTGTCAGGATCTTGAAGTACATCCTATCATAATTAGAAATGTTCAAAATGTAGCTAATGTAGGTGTTGTTTGGTACATTGATTTTTGCAACTCTGATTTGGCTATGTCAAGTACACCATGAACACCCTACGCATTGTACAAGAACTTCCATGGGATGGTAAAGATGTATATAGACTTGTTTGAATTGCTTTGTCAATCAAGCATGCTATTATCCCCTACATTTGCTCATGTTGAACAGTAAAGAATGCTTGGGATACTATTGCTATGATATATCAAAGAAGAAATGAGGATCATTATTGCTTCCTCGAAGAACAATTAGAGATGCCAAATGAATGAAGATGATTTTATGGATAAAAAAGATCAAAGATTTGATGGAGAAATTAATTGATGCAAATGAAATTTTGCCGAATAGTTTAATTATGCAAGTTTCTGAATAGATGGTTCGATGCTTATCCAATTTTTGGTTCCACTTTTCTATTGATGATAAAGAGAAATTACTACTAAGGAGGTAAAGAACAAAGAGGCAAGAATGGTTGTTGCATTATTTTTGCTTCTAAAATTGAGTGTGCAAACTTAGTCGAAAAAGAAGATTGGGCATTTGCTATGCAATGTAGTTACAGCCCATTGATGCATGATCATTGTATGTCTTTTGTGGGCATAGATGTTTGGTACTTTGATAGTGGTACAATGAAAATATATTACCTCTCAATTTAGTCTCCACCTCACTTGAGCTTGCCTTTAATGGGAATATTAGCACATGTGTAAATAACTCCTCATATCCTATCATGGGAATTTGAAGAATTATCCTTACTACTATTAGCGGTAGTACATTCATATTCTCAAATACCTTATATGGAATAGGCATCAAGAAATATTTGTAATTAGTATCAGCACTACCAAGATTGGCTTGGTTATAAAGCACTATCAATATTGGCTTGGTGATAAAGTTTATTGAAAATTCTGTTTGGTTCATGATCTTTGTGATGGTGATAAAATTATTGTAACTAATATGTCACATGTGTATTACAAGACTTGCGGCATGCATATTTTGATCATCTAAAATTTACCATTTTGTTAATTTTTGATATGGTGTCCTTTCTACCTATACTTGATGCACCATCCAAACATGTCTCTAAGGGCTTCATTTTGGGTAAGATGCAATATATTAATTTCCCAAAGACTAACATAATAAGAGTTGAACGAAATTATAGCTTGTTTGTAGTTATGTCTATGGACCTATGTACACATTATCTTTTTATGATTACTTTTACTTTGTGACTTTTATTGATGTGTTTCTAGGCATGCATGGATCTACCCATTACCTCAAAAATTAGTTAAGTGAAGAGATCCAGTGGATAGTACAATCATTCATTAGATTTCAAGAAAGAATCATATATTCTAATATTCAAAGAGCATTGGATATAAAGATGGAAGATATATATGTCCGAAATAATAAAACCTTGTTCATGCTCCATTCAACCATATAGGGATTTGAATATGAGAATAGAAGAATGATGCCTATACAAGTAGATCATATGCCTTAGGGTAATGCACAACCTTGGATTGGATACATTATTCCTTGCATAAATTCAAAGGTGAAATTTTCTTCAAGAATGAACAATGCTCAAAAGCAAAGAGATCAAGGGATATTTTCATAGGCCTTCTGTATCAATTTCTTTCCAAGGATGAACCAAAGAGAAGCCCTCGATTTCTATGAGAGGAAAAATCAAATAAGAAAATAAAAAGTCTTGGAAAATACAAAAAGAGGACTATTAGTCTTAGTCTAGATACATATGCCAAAGCCAAGTGCAAAGAAGTTGAGAGGGAAACATTGTTTAGATGTGTGGTTGGATCTCTTAGAAATTCCTAATCTAAGGTATATCTACCTAAATCTAATTCCTATTTTTTTTAATATTGCTAGGAATCCCTTGGTGTATGTTTGTAAATATGTGCAAGGGTGATACGTACCTTACTTTTTCTTGGATGTTGGTATTTTGATTATGATACTTTGCGTAAAGATCTATAACACTCAAAGCTTAATTTGAAGTCCCTTGCAATGATCTTAAGGAATAACATCAAGAAGAAATGCACTTCATTGACCTTGAACTCTGTGTGTGTAAGTGTCTATGTATGTATGTATGTATACCTAAATGTATAGGTACTTCTATATACATATACTTCTCTCTCTCTCTCTCTCTCTCTCTCTCTCTCTCTCTCTCTCTCTCTCTCTCTCTCTCTCTCTCTCTCTCTCTCTCTCTCTCTCTCTCTCTCTCTCTCTTCTCTCTTTCTCTCTCTCTCTCTCTCTCTCTCTCTCTCTCTCTCTCTCTCTCTCTCTCTCTCTCTCTCTCTCTCTCTCTCTCTCTCTCTCTCTCTCTCTCTCTCTCTCTCTCTCTCTCTCTCTCTCTCTCTCTCTCTCTCTCTCTCTCTCTCTCTCTCTCTCTCTCTCTCTCTCTCTCTCTACTTGGTTGCCTGCTTGCCTATATATATATGTATGTATGTATGTATGTATGTATGTATGTATGTAGGTATGTGTGTATTAATGGATATATGTATGTATTGTTGATATATTTAGGTAGTGATGTGTGTGAACACACTAGGACCACCACCCTCTAGTCATAGTCTGAGAATCGCACGAAAATTGGTGAACATACTCAAGGTGATTAAAAGTTTGAAATTGCTTCGCTTTATGGTGTTGAAATTACGATATGAGCTCATTTCGGCCCCCGAACGCACTATCGCATTGCATATGTAGGTAGTTTCGTCTTTTTTAATCAAAGATATGTACAAGTTTAGGTTCACTAATATAAGCGCCTTACATTCTCCTACAGGCTAAGCAGAACTCGATAGGGTACTTCTATTGAACTATTTGAGATAGTCTTTTTTTTGCATCAGGGTACTTTCATTAGTGGCCATGACTAAAAGTAGTGATGTATTCCGTGTGTTGTTTGTTGAGGATAAGTTGAGGCTTATATGATGCGTCATGTATTGGTTGCAAATAAACTATGGAATATTAAGTAGGGTGTTGAGAAACGTCTTATTATAGCTCCAAATATAGTTATTAAAGGTGATGCAATTGGCATTGAAGATGGTGATGTTCTTTAGGTTCCTATTTGTATTGCGGTTCCTACTAAACCTACTACAGAGCAACTTTGTTGGGATAGCAGAGTTGCTGAGGCACATGCATTGATAGCGTTGTCTGTCAAACATGCCATTATTCCACACATTTACTCCTACAAAGCAGTGAAGGATGCTTGGGATACACTTACCATTTTATATCATCTAGGGAATGAGCCTCGTGTTGCTTACCTCCAAAAACAGTTGGAGAGAGCACACGAATAAAGGAGATCCCATGGACAGTTTTTTGGGAAAAATCAAAGATTTGGAGTAATTGATTTGTGTTATGGAAGTCTTTCCTGATAATTCACTTGTGTACACTGTTCTAAATTATCTTCTAGATTCATATCAAAGTTTTTCTTCTACTCTTCAATTGATGATGAAAAGCAATCCAAATTCCTTAACATTTAGGCTCTGTTTTCTTGCACGAAGATCAATCTAGGCAAAAGAGATCCATTATGCATGTTGCAAATCAAGCTTTCCTGGCTAGTCAGAAGGGCAAAGGTAAATGGAGTTCATCTACTAGTAAGCAGAAATCTGCTAATTCTGCACAATTAAAGAAGGATGATAGAGACGACAAGAAAACAAAAAAGCAGAAATTGTTTTGCAAATACTGTTAAGGAAATGATCATGTCAGAAAGAGTTGTCCAAGGGTAGCTGCAAAAGAGACTAGAATGGTTGTTGCAGATGCCTCTACACCCAAAAAGAGTTTGCTAATCTTGTGCAAAATGAAGAATAAGCATTTACTACTTTTAGATTCATATCAAAGTTTTTCTTCTACTCTTCAATTGATGATGAAAAGCAATCCAAATTCCTTAACATTTAGGCTCTGTTTTCTTGCACGAAGATCAATCTAGGCAAAAGAGATCCATTATGCATGTTGCAAATCAAGCTTTCCTGGCTAGTCAGAAGGGCAAAGGTAAATGGAGTTCATCTACTAGTAAGCAGAAATCTGCTAATTCTGCACAATTAAAGAAGGATGATAGAGACGACAAGAAAACAAAAAAGCAGAAATTGTTTTGCAAATACTGTTAAGGAAATGATCATGTCAGAAAGAGTTGTCCAAGGGTAGCTGCAAAAGAGACTAGAATGGTTGTTGCAGATGCCTCTACACCCAAAAAGAGTTTGCTAATCTTGTGCAAAATGAAGAATAAGCATTTACTACTTTTAGTAGTTATGAACCATCTTCTCATGAATAGTGTATGTCTGCATTAGACTCAGATGTTTGGTACTTTGATAGTAGGGCAACCAAACATATTACCTCGCAGCATAGTTTCTTCACTACATCTTCCACTATGTTTGATAGTTGTTTTTCAACAAGAACATGCTTCATTATGTAATATCACATTGGATAGTTGGAGAAAAAGACTAGTGTGAAATGCTCATAAACTTCCAAGTAATGACATGTAAACTTGCACAATCACTGACTCCACTGCATATAATCAATTAATCAAAAGAAGCCAACTTGGCTTATCGAGCATCTATGACCAACTAGCATACATCTCCTATGGCGAGACTTGGTAAGTCTTCCACCCACATCACTGAAGAGACCCTAACATCTAGGTGTCTCCCAGTTAAGAAAACCTCAGCACAACCCTCTTTATCAACGTCAAAGGCTTTATGCAAAAACGTAACCGCTATATCAATGAGCACTGTTGATGGTAGTTCTTTCACATTTTCAAATGCTTTATTTATGCCAAGGATCAAGGAAAAACTTTTATCGATTTCAACATTAGCCAAGATCGGCTTGGTTGAGAAATTTGTTGACCACATATGTACAGTTCATAATCTATCAAATGGAAATGTCATTATTCCTTTTGGCATTTTATGTCGTGGGCTCTATAAGTTCATGAACTATGAAAAATCTATGAATGATTTAGCATGTGTAGTACATGATTCTTAGGCTATGTCAAATGCAAAGCTTTGGCATGCACACTTTGTTCATCTGAATTTCGGTAGTTTGCTATGCCTATAGAAATCTCAAATGGTGTCCTCTCTGCCCAAACTTGAGGCACTTGGCAAACATGTTTGTGAAGGCTGTAATTTGGGCAAAATGCAGTGTTCCTCGTTCCCAAAAGATGGTACAATTCGAGCTACTCAAAAATTGCAGCTTGTTCATAGTGATGCTTGTGGTCCTTTGCAGACACCCTTTTTTGGAAATTATCTTTACTTCGTGACTCTCATTGATGATTTTTCGAGGCATGCATGGGTATATCCATTGAAAGCAAATTTTGAAATGTTTGTGCTTCAAAGAGTTTTTGGTTTTGGCTAAAAATCTATCCTCATGAAAAATGGGCACCTTGATTTTGATCAAGGGGGGAATATGTCTTTTGATTTTAATGCATTTTTCGTTGAACATGGGATAAAACATCAGAGTACAGTGCCATATACAACTCAACAGAAGGAAGTTGCTGAAAGGAAGAACAGGTCACTCATGGAGATAACAAGGTGTATGGTCAAAAGACGGGTTCTACCACATAGTTTCTAGCTTGAGGTTGTTATGTGTGCAGCATATGTACTTAATAGGTGTCCCACTAAAGCATTGCAGTCTATCACTCCATATGAGGCTTGGCATGTTGGCAAGCCATCTGTTGCTCACTTGCATGTCTTTGGTTGTCTGGCATATGCATTAGTGCTTGAACCGCTATTACTTTCATGCACTAAGGAGACATTCGTTAGCTCTAAAGATGTGGATAATACTTTGCTGCCTCTTTTTACAAGTGGACAGTCTAGTACTGGTCCAAATGAGGCAATTTCTTAGCCTTTATAGGTTTCACATGATGATGTGGATCATTTCATTTTTTATGCCAATTTACATGATGCACTTATTGATGAGAGAATTGATATAGAGTAGGCAAAGTCTATGCCTAAATGGTTAGTGCAGACTTTGGGAGATACGAAATTAGATGCACCTCTGTCATATGGTACTCGTTCAGGCTCTCATAGTGCTTCTTTTGCATCAAATTGTTATGCTATGGTTGCCTCTAGTCTTTGTGATGAGAATGAGCGAGTTTTGTTTGATGAAGCACAAAATTCAAAAAATTGGATGGCTTCTATGCAATCAGAATACAAAAATGATACTTGGTCTTTATGTGACTTGCCTCTTGGCAAGAAGGCCGTTGGCACTAAGTGGGTATACAAGCTAAAGCGTAAGCCTGATGGAATAGTTGCAGGTACAAGGCTAGGCTTGTTGCAAAGGGTTATGCTTAAGAAAGAGGCATTGATTTTGATGAGACCTTTGCTCCTACATGCCGAATGACTACTACTCGTAGCATCTGTGCACTTGCAGCTTATCATAGTTGGAATGTACATCAATTGGACCTTAAAATTGCATTTGTGAATGGTGACTTGGATGAAGAAGTGTATGTTTTCCAGCCTCGTGGTTTTGTGTAGAGAGGGCATAAAAACAAAGTGTGCAGGTTAAAAAAAAGGAATTATATGGTTTGAAGCAAGCACCATATGCTTGGTATGAAAAGATACATGCCTACTTGATTGCACATGGTTTTGAGAGCAGTTCAAACTAAGAGCACCTTATATGTTAAGCATGCAAATGATGTTCTTCTGATCATTGTTGTCTATGTTGATGACATGCTACTCAATGGTCCTCATGAGAAGCATATTGCTGATTTTAAGGTAGATTTGCATGCCTCATTTGAGATATCAAATTTGGGGCGTTTGCATCATTATTTTGGAATTCAATTTATGCAAGTTGATTGTGGACTAGCTTTGTGGCCATATGTTTGCAGTGTTTTGGCCTTGAAGATTGCAAACTTATTGCCACTCCTATGAAGATAAGTTTACGATTGATTCTTCATGATGCTGGAGATAAATTTGATGTTGTTCTCTATCAACAAGTTGTTGGATACTTGATTTACTTACGCATTACTTGGACGGATGTTTAGTTTTCTATCTCACAGATGAGCAGGTTTATGTATTGCCCAAGTGTCAAACATTGGCAGGCAGTTAAGCACATCTTTTGATACTTAGGTGTACTCAGCTACTTGGATTGTTTTATTCCAAGGGGGGGATCACTATCACCAAATTTACATTCTTTTTGTGATTTTCACTAAGTTGGTTACTTTGATACTCATATGTCCACTAGTGATTTTTGCTTCATGCTTGGTAGCTCATGCATGTCTTGGTTGAGCAAGAAGCAGCCTATTGTGGCCACTTCTAGTTGTGAGGTTGAGTATTGGGCAGCTTTCACAGTGGTTGTTGAGTGTATGTGGCTCAGATGCCTTATGGTTGATTTGGGTGTTGGTCAATCTTGTGCCAGCACCATCTTCACTGGCAGTCAGAGCACATTGGTAGTTGCGAGGAACCTTATGTTCCATGCTCGCACTAAGCATGTTGACATGCACTATCATTATGTCAGGGAGAGGTTCTCTACTAGAGAGATCAGTTTGGCATATGTACCCACGTAGGAGAACATTGCAGAGCTTTTCACAAAGGCTCTACCTAGGGAGAAGTTTGAAGCTTTCCGCAAAGCTTTGGGTTTACTTCTTTTTGTGGATTGATTCCCCATAGCTTGGCACTTCCTTATACATGAGTGCCAGCTCCTTGTTCATTGCATCACTCCAAGGGGGGGGGGGGGGGGGGAGATTGTTGATATATTTAGGTAGTGATGTGTGTGAACACACTAGTACTATCAGGGCACTTTTTCCCCTCTTTAGGAGCCCCCCTCCCCCCCCCCCCCCCCCGAGGCCTATATTTACGCCTATAACCCTAGCAGGTCACTAATTTTTGTACATTCTCTTGGTAATACAATCAGTATTATGTGTTGTGCTTCAAGCTTCTTCTTCTTCTTCCTTGTGATGTTTGCATGCTTCCGTGGACCTCAAACTCCAACATGTATGTATGTATGTGTATGTTTGTATATGTGTGTGTATGAGTATATGTATGTATGTATATATATGTATATGTATGTACATGTATGTATGTTTGTATGTATTTATGTATGTTTGTATGCTTGTATGTATGTATGTAAATATGTATGTAAATATGTATGTAAATATGTATGTATGTATGTATGTATGTATGTATGTATGTATGTATGTATGTATGTATGTATGTATGTAGTATGTATGTATGTATGTATGTATGTACGCCGTACGTAGGTACGTAGGTATGTACGTAGGTACGTACGTAGGTACGTACGTACGTGTGTACCTACATACGTAGGTACGTACATACATGTGTATGTAAATGTGTATGTATGTATGTATGTATGTATGTATGTATGTATGTATGTATGTATGTATGTGTCTCTATGCATATGTATATGTGTGTGTGTGTATGTGTGTGTGTGTGTGGATATATTTTGGTGGTGATGTGATTGAACACACACTTAGGACCATTTTTTCCCTCTTACCCAGCTTATATATATGCTTATAACCCTAATGGGTTTGTTATCTTTGTACATTCAGTTGATAATTCACTCAATGTTTTGTTATTCTTCAAGCTTCTTCTTCTTCTTCATTGTGTTGTTTGTGTTTGCTTCTATAGTCTTCAATATTATTAGGAGCTCAAAAAAACTTCACTTTGTGATGTCAAAATTTTGATATGAGCTTCTTTCAGCCTCCAAGACATGTGTAGGCACTTTTGTCCTTTTGCGTTAAACATACATATAGTTTTTGGGTAGCTAATACAATTGCCTTGAAGTGTCCTATAGGTATAGTGGAGCTTTATTCGATATTTTTGTTCAACTTTTTGAGATACAATTAATTTTATGCATCAAAGTATTTAGTCACTGCCCATATCTGAAAGCAATGATGTATTTTTGTATGTTGGGTATGGAGGATAAGTTGGATGGTTTTAATCATGCATTGTGGGCGTACATGATGCTTCATGAATTATTAACAGAAGGTTTATGGAATATTGTTGCAGGGTATTGAAGTTTGTCCTCGTGCACTTACAAATATAGTCACTCCAGGTGATGCAATTGGTGTTGAAGATGATGATATTCAATTTCTTGGTCCTGTTGCACATACTTAAAGCAACTTCATTAGGATAGCAAAGACGTATAAGCATATGCATTGATAGGTTTGTTTGTCAAATGTGTCATTATCCCTCACATTCACTCTTGCAAAAGAACAAAAGATGCTTGCTTGGGACTAAAAATTAGAAAAACAACCCAAGAATTTCATAATTGCACATCATATTATAATCAACAAATTATAAAAGAATTTCATAATTGCACATCACATTATAATCAACAAATTATGTCAAGGCAAAAACATGGCATTTTGGGTTCTATCTACTCTACTTATCTCCTATATCGTGTCCCCTTCTTCTCCCTCTCTCCTCCTTTTTATATAGGGGCAAAGCTCAAAATGGCATGCTGAAGTCTTCTTTGGTATTATTTCTATCGATGGAAACCATATTTAGAATACTAATTCAAAATTACAATTGGGAATTGAGGTAGCTATCAATACTAGCTAAGTATGTAAATGGAAAGTAATGGGCCTGAAGTGGAGCTATTTTATAATTTTTTATCAAATAAATTCAATTTACAACAAGATTTTCGAACACAAATACTTTAATCATACTACTTTTTACAATCTTCAATAGTGGTCTAACACCAACATGCTCTAGTGGTCTTGAAGCACATCACTACTACTCATCCATATGATTGTCAAGCAATTCCTTAGGGATTTGGCATTTTTATCCTCCCAAGTACTCATCATAAGTGGCCTTCAGCTTTCTTTGAATAATTCATCCCAACTTTTGAAAGTTGGACTAATCTACTAAGGTACCTTAATGTGAGGTGGAGACCAGTTGGGAGGTATCATACAAAACTGCTTTGGCGTCAACTCTAGCGAGTCGCTCTTACAGTTTTGTTATTGTCTGTAGACAATGTCTAGAGACTATTCATTTTTCATTGTTTTTATGCAATTGCTTGATATTTCGATTTTTCTTCTTCATTTAAATCATGAATTTGCTCCTTTAGCAGTCTCATCAACTTGGTCTTTGGTGGTTTTATTCTATATGCAAAATTGATTTTCATCCCATAATTGATTCACAAATTGGTGCATGTGATAAAATTCTACTTCTTTTGCTTTATCTTCATTCTTTAATGTATTTACAATGGGACATAGGTTCTACAGTTCATATATAACTTCATCATACTTCTACTTCAACATGTGTACTTGTTTTTGATATGGTAATATCTCATCAACTTGAGTTTCTTACTCATCAATGATGATTCGAAGCCGTAATTTCAACTCATACTATTGCATTTCATGCAAGTGCTGTTGTCCATGGCATAGTGAGTCAAAATCAAATTCACAATTTGGATCAGATGATGGTTGTTTGGAAGA
Organism: Ceratopteris richardii; assembly: GCA_020310875.1. Classification (NCBI taxonomy): domain Eukaryota; kingdom Viridiplantae; phylum Streptophyta; class Polypodiopsida; order Polypodiales; family Pteridaceae; genus Ceratopteris; species Ceratopteris richardii. The sequence continues at coordinate 144,729,563 of CM035431.1, forward strand.
CTATTGTTGTTGACTTTTAGTAGGAGCTTCTTGTTGCTTGGATTTTTCTTGCACTAGTTATTGTTGTTGTTGAGTGGCCTAGGCTTTTGAATGTTGTTGTTAATCTTGATTTTGTTGATGCTTTGAGGTATGTTGGTTTTTTTTTGTTTACATTTCACTTGTTTAAGTCAATGTTGGAGCAAGTTGTTAATGGATTGAACTACTTCCTCGAATTCATCTACAATCTAGACAAGTTGATGGTTATTGATCTATATTCCGAGAGATGGGAGTAAATCATGAAGAAATATAGGGGTAGCACAAAGAGGTGGCATAATTAAAGAAAAAATGTGACGTACTGTTGTTTCAACTCCTTGTTTAATCCTAATAGAGGTTACCATCAATGAGTCATACGATTCCCTCATAATGTTTGAGTGTAGGTAATTTTCATAGCTAATTGGTGTGCTCATTGATGTGCAAAGAAAATTGTAAAAAGTTTGGTTGATCATGAAGTGTTTTCCCTATAGATTTAAAGCTTCAAACAAGAACTTGATAACATCTCCTTGTAGTGATGTGTGTAAACACACTTAGGATCTTTGGGGTATATTTTTTCCTCTTTAGGAGGTTCTTTTCCCTATACTTATATATTCCTAAAACCCTAATGGGTCGAATATCTTTTTGTACATTCACTTGGTAATACATTCTATATTGTGTTGTGCTCCAAGCTTCTTCTTCTTCCTTGTGTTTTTCATATGCTTCTGCAAACCTCCAACTACAACAATTGATATCAAAGCAAGTCCTCTTTTCATGTAGGGCATCATCAAAACCACTCTGATTACATCATAATCACACAAAAAGTGGTGAGCATAATCAGGATGATTAGAATTTCATAACAGCTTCATTACATGGCATTGAAATTTCAATTTCAGCTCATTTTGGCTTCCAAATGCACTATCATAATGACTATGCACGTCATTTCTTAATTTTATGCAAAACATTTATACAAGTTTTGGTTCACCATTACAAGCATCCCCTTGTAATAGATCCCAATGGTGTATATCTATTCAACTTTTTGAGATACAATCATTTTTCTGCATAAGGGTGCTTACTCACCGGCCATAGTTGAAAGCAATAATGTATTTTGTATGTTGAGTGTTGAGGATAAGTTGAATGGCAACTAATTACCCATTGCATGCATATATGATGTGTCATCTATTGATATCAAAAGGGTTGTTTAATATTATGATGTGTCCTCCAAGGTTCTTCTTCTTCCTTGTGTTCATATGCTTCCGCAAACCTCAAACTATAACAATTGATATCAATGCAGGTCCTCTTTTCATCTATGTCGTCATCAAAACCCCTCTGATTACAATCTCATAATCGCACGAAAATTGGTGAGCACACTCGAGATGATTAGAAGTTCATAACAGTTTTGTTGTAAGGCATCGAAATTTCAATTTGAGCTCATTTCGGCTTCCAATTATTGCAATGATTGTGCAGGTAATTTCTTCCCTTTGTGCCAAACATATATACAATTGTTGGTTCACCATTACAAGCATCTCGATGTCTACTACAAGTTCACTAGACATCAATAGTGTGTATCTATTCAACGTTTTGAGAGGCAAAGAAGAAAGAGGATAGAATAGTTATTTTAGAGGCCTCTACAACTAAAATAGAGGCTCCTAATCTTGTTCAGAATGAAGAATGGGCATTTACTACTCTTTGCAGCTATGATCCATCTTCTCTTGAGTAGTGTATGTTTGCAATAGACTCAAATATTTGGTACTTTGATAGGGGTAATCAAACATTTTACCTCACATCTTCTTCTCTCCACTTAAGCCTACCCCTACAAGGAATATCATCATAATCAATACAAGTTAGAATATACAAATTCCTAGTAGTAACGACAATTGGAGATATTGGATCAATGAAATCTGAACCCCACTTTTAGAAAGGTTCTTATCGTAGGATGGGTTGCAGTAGGAATAAGGGATGTGGTAAAGGCTCTCTTAGTCATTGACAAGTATTAAAAGTATAAATATGATGTTGGACATCCTCATGAATGGCAGGCTACCATAGACCGCACTGAATAACATTTCAACCAGTCAAATCCTCTCTAAAGTGCCATGTAGGATGTTGATAAACTTTCGTGATTACAACCAACACTTCATGAGTTTGCATACACTGGAGTAAAGATCTTGTGATATCCTTATGGTGTAATGGGCCAAGTATAATTCAAAAGAAACGACTACATAAAGCTAATCTCTTCCTTGCAGTGGTGCTAAAATCCAAAGGCATAACACCATTTTTTAGAAAATCATATAATGATTCATACCAAGTGTAATTGTTTATAGACTTTGGGGATAAGAGTTTTGGTCCATGGGTTATTCAAGTATTACAAATAATTTTGCATCCTAAAAAGTATCCTCAATACCATCTAAGGGTTCTCTGAATTCAACTCGTGAAAAGGTACCAAATTTGAATTCTTGGAAAAGTAGAACCCATCTGGAAATTTGGCTCATTAAAGCTTGGTGTATAACTATATAAAGAATTGTAAAATGATCCATATGAAAAGTGAATATTTGCCCCAAAGAATAATGTCTAAAAGTTTTAATTGAATAAATTTTATCCAAACACTCAATCAAGAATTGAGTAATCATGTTTTACTATAGAGAATCTTTTACTATCATAATAGATAGGCCAAAAACATCATATATATATATATATATATATATATAAAATGCATTCATACACTGACTATAGCTAATTCAGAATCCATGAAAATGTGGAAAGATTGTTTCCAGCTCAGGTCTTGTAGCAATGGTGCTTAGGTGAGAAGTTTCTTAAGGCACTCAAAGGTAGTTGCAAACTCTTTGCTCCAATAAAATTGAATTGAGCAAACATATGCTTAATCATTGAGGCAACCTAACATGATCCAAATTTCATGAATGTTGCAATGCGATTCCATCTTCCCAAGGGTTCTCTACACTACCTCCAGATTGCTAGACCAGTCCCATATCACCTTGGCTTGCTTTAACCACAGTTACCCAAAAAGTAAATGATAATTATTTTCTATCCTCATGAAATCTAAGTTAATAAAAATCATTTTGAAAGTTTCTCCTTGCATGGTAATCAAAACATCTCTAATTATTAATTAAGCTTACAGTCAAGAATGATTGGACATCTAGATGAAAAACGGCACAAGTTTAACATTTTTCCAACCTAATTGATTGCATATGTTAAGACTAGCAATATTTACACTAGGCTTGCCATCAATGAGTACTTTGTTAGTTAATCTATATTGATAGTAGACTTTTGTTAATGGCACTTAATGATCTATGAAGCCAACTTTCATGTGATTTAAGTTATCTAGGGGATATAGGAGAATATTTTATTCTAGTTGTTGCAGTAGTTCTTGACTAAAGATTGGACATAAAGATAATAAGTTTCCTAAGGGGCTCTCGATGGTTACGTGTAGTATAGCCTACATGGGCTTTGAAGCTAGTTCATACTTAGTTTCAGAGACTTTAGTACAATCCGACATAATCTATGACTCAACTTTGATACCGTTTGGGAAAAAAATTGAGCCTTTAGTATGGTCTAGAGCAATGTTCGATGAGACGGAATCGGTGACATGATTTCACAATCAATTGAAAAGAAGTATAAGGGAAATTTAGCAAAGTGTGTAAAGATGAAGGTTATTTGGAAAGAAGAGTAATCCATTCAAAATTTTGTACTAACAAATAACACACACAAGTTGGTTTTCTACAACAAAAATTCAAAAGAATATCTAGGGATTTTTGTATTGCATTAAAGCGCCTAATCTAAGATTAATTTTGACTATGAAAAAGAATGGAAATTCTTCTTCTTCTTAAAAAAGAAGTTATAGCATACAATCGTTAGTTTATAGTATACATATCATTTGGGTTAACCTCTTACTTAAGTTAGTACTTACTATCAGAGCATAGCGATTAATGATATTCTTCATTGTTTCCAACTTCGAGCAAAATTGGCATGTTTTACCACTACGTAAGATTATGTAGATTTAGTGAGATATCAACCTCATCTATGACTTTCAAAAAAATGACATAAATAAACAAATATTAGGATGTATATCTAATGATGGCTATTAGTATATGACTAATGTCTACCCCGCATACATGTATGTTGTATTGCACATTTGTAAGGCCTCATTCATGAAGAGAAGTCAATCTTGCATTACCCTATTGGTGAGAATCTCAACTTACATGTTGGATGAAGCTCATATTGCTAGACTTGAATCACACAAAATTGGATTTCTATTGGAGTGGCTTATAATGCGAGTTGAAGTTCGTGGTCGTTTATCTTGCAAGGCTCCATTTTGAGGCTTTGATAATTTTGGATCATGAATTTGAGCTCCATTTTGACTGTGTGTTTTTGTTTTGTGTGTGCATATGTGCCTATATTCATGTATGAAGAAACTTAGTATCCATGTAGGTGTATTCATCTGTGCGTACATGTGTATATGTATCCTATATGTAATATGTTTGTATGTCTATGTGCCATTGTGAATATGTATGTGATACATTCACATATACGTAGGTATGAATGTGGATATGTATGTTGGAGGTGTGGAGCCCCTCTCCATGTAGGAAATTTGACTAATGTGTTAATAAATCGATTATTCCTCATTATTAGATTTGAGAGAAAACTTGTATTGAGCTCTCCACTTATAACATGAGATAGCTTACAAAACCTCCTTGCAATTGGTAGCAAAGTATTGAACTTCGACAACAAAAAACCAAGTCATCAATACTTGTAATCTCTACAAGCTCGCACAAGACATCATCATTGCAAGCACACAGCTTGAGTCCCTCAACACTCATAGAAAGCCAAGATGTTACTACCACCTTTTAGAAAATAAGACGAATTGAGGTCCCAAGCTTGCTAATGAGCAAGCACATATGATAACTTTCCACTTATTTTGAATGTCACTAAAGAGTAGACTTAAACAAGATTTTATAATAATACTAAGAGTTTAAGCACTATTATGCACGACCATAAGTGTGCACACATACATGTGTATGCACATTCAAGCATACATGTGTCTGCATGTATGCATATGCATGTATGAATACATGCACGCACGCATATGTTGTGAGAAGTGATGGGAATATACAAAGATGAGAGGGTCTTGGCAAACCCTAGTCCAAACCAGCCTAAGGAACTCTAGGAAACTTTAGTAGATTCCTTGAGCTTCCAATACACGCAATAATACTACTATGGTACCTTACACTATGAATCTCAAAAGTTTATATCGAAACACGTAACTTCTTGAGTGCTCCTTAGGTAGACCTTCTATATATGGAAGAAGGCCCTTAGAGTTTTAAACCTTCTATTATGAAAGAAGGCCCTCAAAGTTTTACTCAGAGCTCATAGCCTAGCTAGAATTGACCCAAGACCTTTTGCACACATTCAAATGAAGTGATTATTGAACTATTCCAAGTTATGTCATGAATTTAGAAGCACTACATTAAGAACAATATGCATAAGAAGTCATGGGTTTGATCTTTTCAATAGGATAAAGACACACATATATTGTCATATAGATCTATTCATATCTCAATGTGTACAACTCCAATGACCATGAAACTTTGTAGGCATAGTCAAAAGATCTCTACCTTCATGTTTCAATCAATATTGTGCTTGTTGCAATGACTGAGACAAGTTGACAAACTTGAAGCAATGTACTATAATAGTGAACAAAGATCAATGGGACTAATGAAACTTGATGTAAATGTATTACGAAGTATATACAAAGAGATGTTGAAGAACTCCATAAGCTTGGAGGTAAGTATTATGTTCACTCAAATAATTGTGATCTTTAGCTCATATGCCTGTGACTAAGTGATAGTATACATATACACCTTTTCAAAGATGAATATTTGTTGTATCTACCTAAACTTGTTTCATGCTTTTAGGAATCACTTTTGAATTTTGAATCCAAATATGATCGTGGAGTTTGGCTCCCCATATACCCACAAGATTCTCTCTTATTCATCCCTTTCCTTTTGGCAAAAGTAATATCTAACTTTAACCTTAGAACTTATTAACTATATCATGTGTATGCATAAGAAAATTATCATGAATTCCTTTGCATGAGGTCAAGTAATTAGGCTTGCCTATATGTGCCAAAAACAAGCCTAAGATGCTTGAGACTTCAATCCGTTGAGATTTCATGAAGTCCAATCATAGCTTTGAATGAGCTTAGCTTCACTCAATCCAAAGCTTTGGTCATCACATTTGCACATTGTTGTTGGGTATTCGCTGTAGGGGCAGGCTCAAGTGAACTAAAGAAACTGTGCTACAAGGTAATATGATTGGTTGCCCCACTATCAAAGTACTAAACATCTGTGTCTACTATACACATGCACTGTTCATGAGAAGATGGGTCATAACTGCATACAGTAAATGCCCATTTTTCATTATGCAAAAGATTAGCAGACTCTATTTTTTGGTGTAGAGGCCTCTACAACAACCATTCCTGCCTCTTTTTTCTTAGCCTCTTTTGTAGCCAGTTTTGGACAACTCTTTAAGAGATGATCATTTACTTTATAGTATTTGCAAACTTATTTTAGCTTTTTTTGTTTTCTTCTTATCTCTCTCTTCCTTCTTTAACTATGCAGCATTAGCAGATTTTTGCTTACTAGTATATGAGCTCCATTTTCCCTTGTCGTTCTATCTTACCTAAGAAAGCGTTATCTATAATACGCATGATCGACCTGCTCTGCCTAGGTTGATCTTCCTGCAACAAAACAGAGACTAACTCCTCGAATGTTAAGGCATTTAGATTGCCTTTCATCATCAATCGAACATTAGAAGCAAAGCTCTTATATGAATCTAGAAGACCATTAAGAACAGTCTACACAAGTGAGCTATCTCGTAAGACTTCAACAGTAGAAATCAATTGTTCCTTCAAATCTTTGATCTTTGTCAAAAAAATATCCATAGAATCTCCTTCATTGATATGCTCACTCTCCAACTATTTTTGGAGGTAAGGAACACAAGCCTCATTCCTTGTCGGGTATAAAGTGGTGAGTGTATCCAGCATCCTTTCTTGTTTTGCAAGAGCAAATGCCAGGAATAATGGCATGTTTGACGAACAAAGCTATCAATTCATGTTCTTGAGCATCTTTGCCATCCCAACGAAGTTGATCTATAGTAGGTGTAGAACAGACCGCAACACGAGCAAGATCTTGAAGATCATCATCTTCAACATCATCTGCATCAACTTCAATAACTATATTTGCAGGTGTAATACGACGTTTTTTGACATCCTACATAATATTCCATAATTCTTTCGCTACCAATACATGACACATCATATATGCCCCTAATGGGTAATTAGTACCATCCAGTCTATCCCCAACAGCCAACATACAGAATACATCATTGCTTTCAACTACAACCACTGACTAAAATATCTCGATATAGAAAATGATTGTATCTTAAAATGTTGAACAGAACTACCGTATCAAGCTCTGCGAAATGATTAAGAACTACCGTATCTTGATATAGAAAATGATTGTATCTTGAAACGTTGAACAGAACTACCTTTCGCTACCAATACATGACGCATCATATATGCCCCTAATGGGTAATTAGTACCATCCAGTCTATCCCCAACAGCCAATATACAGAATACATCGTTTCAACTACAACCATTGACTAAAATATCTTGATATAGAAAATGATTGTATCTTGAAACGTTGAACAGAACTACTGTATCAAGCTCTGCTAAAAAGTAGCAGACTTCGAGGAGCTTGTACTAGCAAACCAAAACCTGTATATATGTTTGGTGCAAAAGGATAAAATCGCCTACATATGCACTGTGATAGTGTGTTCTGAGGCTAAAACGACGTCATATATATCAAAATTTTGATGCCACTTAATGAAGTTGTTTTGAACTCCTACATGCCCTGAGTATGCTCACCAATTTTCATGCGATTCTGAGACTGTGACCAGAAGGGTGTTGATGACACCCTAGATGAAGCGGTAACCTACTCTGATACTAGTTATTAGAGTTTGCGGTATGCGAAAACAGACAAAAAACACAAAGACGAAGAAGAAGCTTGGAGCATAACACACAATATTGAATGCATTACCAAGTGAATGTACAAAGATAAGTGATCCATTAGGGCTATAGGTGTATATCCAAGTCGGGGGGAAAAACCTCCTAAAGAGGGAAAAAGGTGCCCCAAGAGTCATAAATGTGTTCAAACACATCACGACAGAAATATATCAACATTAGGTGGGGGCTCATCATCAGTTGTAAGAGGGGAAGGTTGCATTTCTTATGTTACATCTCTCTCATGTTGTCAAGCTTCATTTCTCCATGATACAATGTTGCTAGAGTGTGTGCCTACACCTGAATTCTCTCTAGAAGAGTGGCTTGTGGTTCACCGCTTCTTATGGGGTGTCACCCATGTTGGGTTCTGAGTACCTTGCACATGGCTAGGGTAGATGATATGATCTTTCCTAGCAGTCAGCTTCATGTGTGGCATTCTCCTATGGTCTAAAGTGCTAAAATGAGTAAGAAGGCTATTTAAATACTTTCATTGAAGATTTGTTCTGTTCACATTTAAATGGATAAAGATTAGTTTAAAAATATTAAGTAAATATTCCAAAAAAAACATTTAGAGACTAAAAATAACCATAAAAAAATTAAGCATGATATAATGAAAAGAATTAAAAATTCATCTGATGAGAAAGGAATTATAAATACCTTGACAATCAAGTTTGCTAAGAAATAATGTATGGTGGGATTCGGTAAACTATTTCCAAGCGGAACCCTCACGAACTCTTTGTGCATGCCATTAGGCATGATATAGTGGTCTTGATGATGACACCCACTTCTCTCTTACAATAGCATGTTATATCTTTCTTGCAACTTTTGCTATTTTCGGCTCACGTGTTCATTCCTTTGCATATTTCTTAGAGAATTTTGTATGGAGAAACCACATGAGCATTTCTTATGATTGTAGTAGACCACCTCCATGATGAGTGTTTTTAAAGTAGACACCTCTAGCCCTGTAATGTGACTTCTCCATTCCTTGTGTATTGAAAATTTCTAATGATCAACATTGGTTCATAAAATATATTCCATGTGCAAAACGAATATGCCATGATTGCGTCAATAAGATGTACACATAATATTAAGAAACATATTAAAAAACATAAGCAAAACTTACTATGTAATGTGTAATGTTGCTCTCTCCCCATGATATGATAAACAATTGTGTAAACTCCTTCGAAGCCACTTGGAATAATTCTCGTTATAAGCATTAGTGGAAACTAGACCCATCAAATGTAAGAATTGATCTAACAATGACCAAACCTTCTTTCGCTTATTAATGAGATCAACCTGACTATCATTGTTTATCGTAATCGAACATAGGTCTTTTCAATGCTCCCATTTTCCATCATCTTGACTATTCAAATATGTTTTATAGAAACATCTTGTCTTCTTCTGAGTCATTAAAACTTGTTGTAAAATATCTTGAGACTCAACATACTTCCTAATAGCTAAAGATACATGGCGATCATGACAACCAATAGAATTAAGAAGATCTATTTTTTGAATTGCTATTGTAGACCTCTCTAATGGTTTCATTGCAAATGCATATTCAACATGGAGCTTCAAAAGCCTATCAAAGATCCTCATGAAGGTGTGCAAAGTACAAAAGTGAACATTGACAAATGGAAATGGAATAATGGGGTTCCAATCATTGGTAGTTTTCTCATGATTTAGTTCTTCTAACATCGGACACCTCAAAAGAGATATCTCCCATTCCCTAGTATTCTATGACTCTGTGTCATCAATCTCTTCAAGGTCATCCACTCTCATCAATGCCCTTGTAGGTTTAGACTATCTCTTAGATCCTTTGTAACCTCATGTATAGTATGGGCAAGGATAGAGAGAAGAAACACCTTGTTTTTAGCCTAGCATGCATTTAATACTTTTAAGGTCTCCACCCAAATGCCATTCTACATCAAAATTACCTATACCATCTACAAAAAGCTTTTGCCCATACATTTGAGAAGAAACTACTTCTATAATCCATGGAGTCCTACTTAAAATCCATAAAATAATATTATTTGTTTCTTTGGGAACTTCTATAGCATCTAACCACCAGATATCTCTCTCTGATTGGACACTATAAGTTGAATGGGAAGTGGATCATAACATTTATCACCCATTGCATGGTCCATAACTTCATTCATTAGTGTCACACTCAACCTTTCCAATCGCCAACCATTTATAATTTGGAACTCATCAAACTTTAGTATGAACTTTAATTTAACATTATAGTCGATAGAAAAGAGGAGATATTATCTTAATTTAATAATTAATTATAATAAAACTTCAACACCATATAAAATGTAGTATGGGTACCTTTGATTGTTGAACTAAAAAAGTGAACCATTGCTTGTTGAAGCTTTTGAAGATCCACAAATATATTCTTAAATTTACTGTAAGTAAATCATTGTGTAGATAGGATCTTTAGTTGTTTCTTGGGAATATTTGGATAATAAACAGAGCTAGGCATAGTGTCTTCTATGAATAAATATTATCCAACAATACGAGCCATCCTCACTAGAAGTTTTTTTCTTGATAGAAACTTTATATGGGCATGGAAAATACTTTGAGAAGTACCTTTTATTTTTAAGGCTTTCTTCATTGTAGTATATCCATTTCTACTCGCTTCTTCACATATTGCCTGCACATCCTGCACTTTGATAAGGTCTTTTAGCTTCTCTGAGAACTCATCTTGAACAACAACTCTAATGCACTTTCCTATGGATGTGTCTATAACAGAAGTGATTTATTTACTATTTGTACAACTATTCATCAACTTAAATCAGTCTTCTATTGTTGATGAAACACTTATCTCTTGAATAAATGAACTACAAAATGAAAGATTCAATATCAAACCTTCATTAATATAAATGAGGGAAAACAAACACTCATCTTGTTGCATAAATACGTCGTTTATGTGATCCACCACCAATTGAAAGACCTTCAAAGGATGATAATCCTCTTTTCCTATATCTCAAACCAAGTGGAGTCTCTTTTAGCTATTAGAGATTGGCATTTAACTTTATAATTGTGCTTTCCTTTGCTTCCATATCCTTTTCAAACTCTGTAAGTTGTTCTTGTAAAGAGATGATTGTGCTTTCTAAAGTGACTACCCTCATATGATGGAGTTGATATTATTGGAACCAATATTTAGCAGTAGCATGTAAGTGTGTAGATAATCATTTGTAATAACATATTCATCCAAATTCACCCGCACCAATGAACTGAAGTAAAGTTAGGTTATGGAATGTTGGATGGTAAGAAGACATTGCATTAGAAGAATAAACTAAACTATGAGTCCAAAGATCAATACTCTTTTCTTTAGCTACATGATGTTCATTTAGAGAGTTCACATCATTGTTGCATTATGTATTTGGAGTAAATTCTCTAGGCATGTGAATATAGATACTTGTTGATGCAAGAGCATGATGACGTTCTAGTGTGAAGTTTGTAATAGATGTCAACACCATCTTTGCCAATGACCAAGAATATCGAAAAAAAAAGTGAAAATTGATTTTAGAGAAAATATGTTTTCTTGTATATGGATAAGTTAAAGTGTGTTTTTCCATTCTTTATAGTTAAAAATTATAAAATTTATAAAAAAAAATATCTTTTGGAGAGCATAGTTAGGAATTTGATGATATGGCACTTACTTTTGGAGGGAGTTTCAAAATTCTACTTCTTCTAAACGAAACTTTAAAAAATTAGTCAAAAAGTGACTTCTAACATATAAATTAAAAAATGGGTCCTTTTAAGTAAATATATATTGAAAATGAGCCTTAAAAAACATTTGTTATTCACATACATGCACAAGTTTGATGATGTGGAGGTAGATTCTCTTGCTCTCTCTCTAGAAGAAGAAAGAGATGAGCCTAGTAAAGCCTAAAAAAAAGCCTACTCTAACCTACTAAGAAGTATCTTAGTAAATGCACTTTGTCTCCTTAAACAAGAACAAAATTAGGCTTAATCCCTAAAAATTAGACATCCTTACGAGGTCCATGAAAGGTTTATTTTTTTCCCTAATGGTTTTGATAGCTTGTCATATCCTCAATTAATTCACCTTCATAAGCACTACCTTTGAGTTTATCTTAGTCTTCTCCATTTTGAACTTGGCTAGCATGTCATTAATGTACTTCTTATGAGTGAGATATATATCCTTCTCTGTATGCATCACCTCCAATCCAATAAAATAAGTCAGCTTCCCTAAGTCATTGATCTTGAATTCCTCTTTTCTTTGTAGCATAATCCTTCGAATACCTTCAGCATCATTACATATGAGTATGAAGAATATGCTTTGCTGACTATAAACCTTGTCTTGAAAATAAATCACAAGCCTATGATTCCAAGCTCTTGGAGGTCACTTTAGCCCATATAAGGCCTTCCTTAACCTGCATACATGTTTAGGATAATGTGATTCTTCAAACCCAAGGGCTTAAGCCATGTATACCTCTTTAATATCCAACCATGAAAAATACAGTCTTCATATCAAGCTGATAGATCTTCCAATTTTTTGGTAGTTGCAATACTCATAACCACTGATTGTTAGCATTTTTACCATAGGAAAGAAGATCTCCACATAGTCAATACCTTGGGTATGAGCATATCCTTTAGCCACAAGTATAGCCTTGTACCTGTTAATAGTTCCATCAGAATTTTTCGTTACCTTGTACATCCATCTAGATCCACGATCTTCATAGTAGGAGTCTTGGGCACGGATTCCCAATTGTTGTCTTCCTACATGGCTTCAATCTCTTCTTCCATTGCATTCATCCATTCTAGTTTCTTTTTGGCCTCCTCATAAGATAAGGACTTTGAAATTCAAGTCCCGAGCTGTATAGAGTCTTTAATTACCAACGATGTGTCATGGCCATACATTTTGACTTCTTCTTTTCCTTTATAGATCTCCTGATGATTTGTCGAGAGGATTCTATAATATCCCTCAACTCTTGTACTTTGGCCTTAGCATCTTCGGAGTCACTTGATGCTTCAAGTCTCCCTCTTAGCAGTCTTCTAATCATCTTTAGAGTCACTTGATGCTTAAGTGTGTGTATGTGTGTACCCTTGTTTGAGAGTGATACAAAATCTTCTTCTAAATCATATGATAGCTTGATCTTCATGCAATCATATTCAAACCATGATTTGTTTTCATCAAACACTATATCACGACTAACTATTAATCCTTTGATGCTAGGCTTATATAGCCCATAACCCTTTTGATTAAGATCATAGCCTATAAAGACACACTGCTCTACCTTAGGATCAAAATTACCTTTGATTTAAGATGGTATATGTGTATATACAATGCACCTAAATATCTTTCAATGCTCCAAGCTTGGTCTTCTTCCATTCCAAGCTTCATAAGGAGTCATACTATCCAATGCTTTTGAGAGTAACCTGCTGATGAGGTATATATGTGGCACTGGATAGTGCCTCTACCTATAAGTAATTGGGTAGTTTCTTCTCATTCAACATGGACCTTGTTGCTTCCACAATGTTCATATTCCTCCTCTCTGCTACTCCATTATGCTCAGGTGTATTATTGGTGGTTATCTCTCTCTTGGTTACTCTATCTTGCAAGTAGGAGTCAAATTCATGGGAGAAGTATTCTTCCCCTCCATCAAACCTTAGTCTTTTTAGATTTTTACCTGTTTGATTTTCCATAAGAGCTAGATACTTCTTAAAACATGAGTACACTTCATCTTTATGCTTTATAAACTAAAGAATAGTCCATCTCCTATAATCATGTATAAATGACACATAATACTTTGACCCTGAGATGGATGGATCCTTGCTTGGTCCCCAAACATCTGTGTGGACAAGTTCCAAAAAGTCTCTATATATGTACCCCTTCTATGTGAATGGTTGCCTGTTAGATTTCCCAAATCCACATGCACTGCACTTGTAAATCATGTGTTGCTTTAAAATATTGGGTAGTCTAAGCATACTTTGATCTCAACTTACTTGTTTGAGGGCTCTTTCTCCAATGTGAGCCAATCTTTCATGCCAAACCTCTAGTTTTGATAGGGTTTGGGTACCATAATTAAACAATGCTATGTTCTTGGTGTATTGGAGTTCAAAGGTGAACAATCTCCTTGTTTTTTCTCCCTTGGCTATCCTCTTGAAGCCTTGATATGAATCCTCTACATAGGCTCCATGCTTTGTGAACCTCACATGCAAACCTTTCGCACAACCTGACTTACACTTATTAGGTTTTTAGCAATACTTGGTATATATAACACTATGGTTAAAAAATTCATATTACCATTGCAATCTTTCCATTTCCTATCATGTCCACAAGGTGCTTTGTGCATCACTTGTTTGGACCTCATGCTTTGTGCATCACTTGTTTGGACCTCATGCTTATTCTTTGGATCTTCAAATCTGAAAGAAAAACTTCATTCCCTACTACATGGTTTGAGCATCCAAAGTCAATGTAGAACACATGCTCATCACATTTATCTTCCTTTATTGTCATATTCATAAGTAGAAGTGAATCATCTTGGGATCAACCACCTGTGTAATCATTGTAATCGAATCTCTCCTTTCTTTGTATCCTACTTGGTAGTTGTTGTTGTAGGTATTGTTGTTGTATGTGCACCTAAGAGCATAGTTGACATACACCCTTAACAAGTTGAGCGATTATAGACTTGAGAATAAAGATAAGCTTGAAATAATGTCTAACTATCCAATGTGGAGTTTCATGATGATGAATTTGTTAGTATCTAAAGACTTGTGGAATATTATTAATGGCAAGTACCCAAGACCAAAACAAACAGGAGAGGATGTTGTTTCATCTTCCAAAATACATGTTGTCCCAACTTTTGGTCAACACGAGGTTATTGAATGTTGGGAATTGAGCTCATGACCTCCTGGTTAGGAGTACGATGGGTTAACCAATTGCCCCAAAAGACATGGTTCAGGATTACTTCCTAATCCTCTCTCTTAAGGTGTGGTTCAACCATCTCCTACTAGGATTATGTGACATTCCTCCCCTCTTAGATTGAGCATTCTCCTCAATGCTCACTTGTGGACCCTTTTGACTCTCTTTGACATAATTTCCATGCATGAGCGCTTCCACCAACCTCAAACTCCAGCACATGGACCAAATTTGAACCTATCCCACCCTTTGTGGGTGCCCAAATGCCCATGCATCTTTATCTAAGACCAGTTTCACACTCACCATGGATAAGCACTTTTTCCAAGTGCCCATGAATGAGGCGCGGACCTCCGTCTTGCCCAATTTCTCAAGTAGGCTCTGATACCAATGTTGGGAATTGAACTCACGACCTCCCGGTTAGGAGAACGATGGGCTAACCACTTGCCCCAAAAGCCATGGTTGAGAATTACTTCCCAATCCTCTCTCTTAAGGTGTGGTTCAACCATCTCCTACTAGGATTATGTGACATTGAAGAAGAAGAAGAAACTCTTTCATCATCCAAAGTTCCTGATAATACCAGATTACTTCTTACAAAAGAGCAATCTAGATGGGATTCGAGGGATACACAAGCACTTTCATTCATTGATATGGGAGTCAAGAGGCATATTATACCCCAAATCAAGTCATGCAAAGACTCTTATCAAGCTTGTTTTGAATTAGAGAATCTCTATCAAAGTAGAAATCCTATTAGGAAACCACATATATAGAGATAGCCATAAGAATGAAAGTTGGTGAGTTAGCTCACTCATATATTTTGAAGCTCAAAGACTTATGTGATCACTTACTTAATGTTGGAGTCGATATTTCAAATGAGGAGACGGTAAACACACTTTTAAATTCACTTCCATCTTCATTTCATTCTTTTGTTCTTTCTTTATCTCTCTCTACAAGAGATAGAGAAATTTCATTTGAAGAGTTGCAGTTCCTATTAATTCAAGATGCAGATCAAGAAAAGAGTATAAAAGAGAATGATGAGGCCATGTTATCATCATCAAAGAATAAGAAGAAGGAGATAATGAAGAAGAAGAAGAGTCAACAAAACAAGAAGGAAAGTAAGTCTTCCACTTCATCTTCAACTACATCAACATCTACTACTTCTTCCACACCAAAGAGAAGTCTATTTCCACTACATCTACTTCAAAGAAAGGAATTTCCCACTTCTGCAAGAAACCACTGAAGTGATTCGATGGCGATGCACCACAGTGCGCTCTCCTTCCTGAGAGCTCCACGACGATATGCTTGGAGTAGAAAACCGAGCACCTAGGGCCGCACACAGTACTCCGCACAGATGTTGTAGAATACGCAGAAAACACAGTACACAGGGAGCACGAACTTCGAAGACAGACTTCTTAGGTCTTACAAATGCGGTTGAACCTACAGTCTGTGACTGACAAGGCCACTATATGTTTTATTAAAGAACATATACAAAGAAGTGTCGGGTGGCCATTTGGCCTTTCACATGGACACTAACGGTAACAATCTCCCACTAAAGGCCAATATGGCCAGAGTAACTATGGGAGAAAAACTAAAGGATGATAAAGAATACCTGAGTGTAAGTATACAAACTATACCTCCCACCTGATGGGCATGTTACACAGTATACAAGTGACTGCGTAAGATCAAGAATCAAGTAACCCCCATCAAGCTATCCTGTGGTAGAGCTTTAGTCAAAGCATCTGCAGCATTATCTCGAGTGTGAACCTTCTCAAGAATAATGCTCTCAGTGGTTAAGCAATCTCTAATGAAGTGATACCTCACCTCAATGTGCTTGGCCTTTGCATGATAGACCGGATTCTTAGCCAAAGCAATGGCACTCTGACTATCACTGAGCAAGTGAGGTACATGCTGAGATAAACCCATATCACAAGCAAGACGGGAAAGCCACAATGCTTCCTTACATGCCTCACTTGTTGCAACATACTCTGCTTCTGTGATGGAAACAGCTGTACATTCTTGAAGACGAGATATCCAAGAGATAGCACCTCCAGCAAAATGAAAAATGTACCCTGATGTAGACTTACGATTGTCTACACAACTAGCATAGTCAGAATCTGTGTAACCAATAATGGATGCTTTCCCTCTACCTAAGCATAGACACTTGTCCTTAGTGCCACTCAGATATCTCAAAATCATTTTGACCGCTTCCCAATGTTTCTTGCCAGGATTAGACATATATCTGCTCACAACTCCCATTGCAAATGCAATGTCTCGTCTCGTAGCTACCATAGCATACATGAGACTACCAACAGTAGACTGATAGGGAATTTTGGTCATGAATTCGTTTTCCTCATCTGATTTGGGGCAGTCATCCTTGCTCAATTTCACATATGTGGGTAAAGGTGTACTCAATGCCTTTCCACCCTGCATATTGAATCGGTGAAGTACTTTGGATATGTACTCACTTTGAGACAAGTATATGCATCTTTTACTCCTATCACGAGTAATGCGCATTCCAAGAATATGTTTGGCATCCCCCAAATCCTTCATATCAAATGTCTGACTCAACTTCTTTTTGAGAAGCGACAAATCATAAGAGGACTTCCCAGCAATCAACATATCATCGACGTAAAGTATCAAGCATATCAAGCTGCCATCAGAACATCTCTTTGTGTAGAGACAATGATCCTCATTGCTTCGAGAATAGCCTTGGGACTTCATAAAAGCATCAAACTTTTGGTACCATTTTCTAGGAGACTGTTTAAGTCCATACAAGCTCTTTTTGAGCTTACAAACTAGACTTTCCTTGCCAGGAACTACATAACCCTCTGGTTGTTCCATATAGATCTCGTCTGTAAGATCTCCATGCAAGAAAGTTGTTTTCACATCCATTTGGACTAGCTCTAAGTCCTCCATTGCAACGAATCCAAGCAACATGCGCAAAGTAGTCATCTTGACCACTGGAGAGAAGATTTCCTCAAAATCAACACCATGTTGTTGCTTAAAACCCTTTGCAACAAGTCGTGCTTTATATTTTGGAGAAGCACTATCTGATGTGAATTTCAGCTTATATACCCATTTACATGGTAAAGCTTTCCTGCCCTTTGGCAAAGGTACTAAGTCCCAAGTACCATTCTTGTGAATAGAATCCAACTCACTCTTCATGGCACGCTCCCACTTGACATGATCCTCTATCTGCGTAGCCTCTTTGTAGCAAGAAGGCTCACCGGTATCTGTTAGCATAACAAAATCTAAACCTGGAACATATCTATCAGGTGGATATGAGACATGTGCAGAACGTCTCAATGGTTGCTGAACAGGAACATGTGCAGACTGATCTGAATGGACATTCTCTTGAACATCCCTATGTGCAACATTTTTATGCATGCTAATCGGAGGACTAGTATCCTCAAACACCACTCTTCTCACTTCAACCTCCTTAATGGGCTGTTTATGCATCTTAGACTCATTAAAAATGACATCACTACTTCTGATCACTGACCGTGTTTCAGGATCCCATAAGCGATATCCAAATTGTCCTTCTCGACCATATCCAAGAAAAATGCATTTCTTTGACTTATGGTCCAACTTTTGTCTAAGATTCTTGGGTATATGAGCATATGCTTCACACGCGAAAACTCGAAGATGATCATAATATGGTGGTTTCCCTGTCCATAACTCTTGTGCCACTTTCACAGCTTTTGCAGTACTAGGTGAAAGGTTAATCACATGAACTGCAGTCAATACTACTTCTGCCCAAAAACCTTGTGAGAGGTTTGCATGATGCAACATAGAGACTACTCTATCTTGAATAGTTCTATTCATCCTCTCAGCTACACCATTCTGTACTGGGGTATAAGGAGCGTAAACTCTCTACGAATCCCTCTAGACTGACAGAAAAGGCTGAATTCATGTGAGGTATACTCACCCCCATTATCTGAACGTAAAGCCTTAAGCTTAGTTCCTTTTTCAGTCTCAACTGAAGCAAGCCATTTTCTGAAAGTAGGGAATACATCATCCGTTGATTTGATAGGATATACCTAGACTTTTCTAGTAGCATCATCTATGAAAGTGACAAAGTAAAGAGAACCACCTAAGGACCTAGTGGGCATAGGACCACACACATCTGTATGAACAAGATCTAAAGGCTGAATTGAAGAGTCAATGTGCGTTCTATGCACATTTCTGGTTTGCTTTCCATATTGACAATGCTCACAAAATGAAAAATTAGAGAAAGTAACACAGGTAAGTAGCCAGAACGAGAAAGATTTTCCATTCCACTACGACATATATGGCCCAAACGACCATGCCAAATACAAGCCATAGGCTGTTCTGTAACAGCTAACAAGTGTTCTTTCTGTAATACAAATAAAGGATAAAGTGAGCCAACTTTGCTTCCTTTTGCAATAACCATATTGCCCTTTGATATACGAAAGGACTGAGCATAGAAGACCACCCTGTAACCAAGGTCATCAAGTTGACCAACTGACATCAAACTGCGTGATAACCGAGGTACATGGCGTACATTATGCATAGTAAATTTTGAGCCATCAATGAACTGCACAACCACATCTCCAATCCCTACAACATCACACTGGTAAGAGTCACCAAGTCTCACGGTACCAAGAGACTTTGCTGCATAATTAGAGAACCATTCTCTATGTGGTGTCACATGGAAAGAAGCACCAGAATCTAGCAGCCAGGTGTGAGAAAGAGAATCAGCCATAAGTGCCTCAGATGGCACAGTATTGTCAAGTGTCAACACATCAGCATCATCAGAAATAGCATTAATTTCTTCAATCTTCACAGTCGAAGTAGATGGTGCAGGTAACTCTTTAACATGCCCATCAACATTTTGTCCTTTACCTTTAGCATTCTTTAATGCATAACAGTCTTTCTTCATGTGTCCTTTCTTATGACAATAATGGCATTTGATATCCCTCTTCCTTGATTTACTTCTACTCTTATTCCGTTGACCATTCTTTTCCTTGTTCTTGCTCCTGCCACGTTGTTGATTCTTTCCTTGGTAAGAATCACGAACATTATATGCATCTCCACTTTGAGTGCCAACCATAGATTTTCTACGAATCTCCTCACTCAAGAGTGCTCCACATATGTCATCATAGACGAGTTTACCACCAGGTGCACTGTTGCTAATAGCTGTGCAAAACGTATCCCATGATGATGGCAGGGTGCATAACAGCAATACTGCTTTCATTTCATTATCCATATCCATTTTCTGAGCCTGTAACTGGGAGAATATAGCATCAAACTCATTTAGATGAGCAGCAACACTATCTGTGTCCTTCATACGAAGGTCATATAATTTTCTCATCAAATACACTTTATTTGATGCCGTCTCTTTTTCATATGTATTGCATAACTTCTTCCAAAGCTCCTCTGCACTTTCACAGTCTAATACTGTAAAGTAAACATTATCTGCCAGGTGCAAGCGAATGGTAGACCTAGCCATTTCATCTAACTCATCCCAATCATTTTCATCCATGTCAACAGGCTTCTTTGAAATCCCATTTACTGGCTTCCATTGCCTCCTTTGAATCAGCACATCTTTAATCAGATTCTTCCATAGAGCAAAGTTTGTGCCATCAAATTTTCGGATCTCAAAAGGGTCTTTGCCCTGCAAGTTATAGCTCCTCCTCGGAACACTAGCATTAGACCCTGATCCACCGGATGTGCCTAAGACCTCTGATGCCATGATCGTAGAGAACTAAATAGAATGATAATGGAGCTAGAAGAGTCCAAACACCAACAAATAAGTGTATCAAGGAGTAAATCGACCACTGTATAGTTGACTAAACCAGAAATCTGGAAAAATTTTGCCAAAATATCCTCTGCAAAATTAGCATATGACCAGTGTCAAAGTATCATAAAACTGCAAGTACTGACATGTCTACCTGCATAGTGAATCACTGACTCCACTACATATAATCAGTTACCCAATAGAAGCCAACTAGGCTTATCGAGCACCTATGAACAACTATCATACATCTCCTATGGAGAGGCTGGGAAAGTCTTCCACCTGCATCACCGAAGAGACCCCGACATCTGGGTGTCTCCCAGTTAAGAAAACCTCACCACGACCCTCTTTATCAAACGTAAAAGGCTTTATGCAAAGAACGTAACCGCTATATCAATGACCACATGGACGTACATAAGCGGTATCCACAAAAGCGTACATGGTGTGTATGTGCTCAATATATGCAGTAAAATGACACTAAAAGGCTGAATACACAGCCCAAAAACTAGCCAATAACACCTGCAAGTGTCTGTCAACTCTGATGTTTTAGCCTTTAAAAACCTGCATAAATTTGCAGCGACTGCTCCCACCAAAACTGAAAACCCCTCGAGAAACCTGTAGTTTTACGAGTGTGGCTGAAAATACAGCCCCAAAGGTTGATATTTATTGTCTGAGAAGTACAAGGAACACTCTTCTTGATGTTCTTGGACCTGTGCAAAGAGAACTATGAGATCTTTCCTACTTTCAAGAAGTTCTTAGCTATAGTTGAAGATGAAACTTATACAAAAATTCAAACTTTGAGAAGTGATAGAGATTAGATTTCTTGTATCAAGTGCCTTAGAGGTATGAAGAAATTCGAACTCTAGTGCTTGCTTCTCATACCATGCTCTTGGCGCTTGCTTTCAATCATACAAGAAATTAGGGTTCTTGATACAAGAAATCTAACATAAAGTGCCTTAGAGGTATGAAGAGTGTGTGAATATGCAACTGAAGTGAATAAAAATAATTTAGAATTGCTTATACAGCAAATGCCAAAATATCCTCCAAATCTGCACCAAAAGTTGGGAAAACCTCCTCCATAGAGCACTCAACATTTTTTTAGTATGCCAGAAGTTGATCTTGGAAGATACCGAGAATAATACCTAATACCTTCTTATACAGGTTTGTAGCTTCTTTAGCAAAAAATCTCATGCGAAGCTCCAAAAAGCAATTTCATCAATTTAAAAAGTGATCACCTTTTGAAGGCTAAAATGGCTATGATCTCATAACTTGGAAGTGAACAAAGTATAAAAAGTAGCTTTTCATAATGCTCATGACTTGAGGATGAGATATATGCAAAAAAATATTTTCTTCAAAAATTAGGGTTAAGGTTTTTCTTGCATTTCTCGACCTCTAATGACATAATGTTATATATCAAATGAAAGCTCTCCTCAAGTACTATGTAATGAGCTCATAAAAATTTTTTACTTTTTGTGATCAAAATTTGGCCAAGTACAAAAAATTAGGGTTGTTGGAAATCAGAACTTTTATGCTATTTTGACATTGTTTCCAACAGTCCCATGCTAGTGTTGAAGTTTGGCACCTGCATATCCATGTACACGTCCATGGTAGTGGTGAAGGGTCTCGACTTATCATTAGCCTTGTTTCCATTGATGATTTACCCCATAATCTACTCTCCATCTATGATCTCTCCAATGCTCCCTACTTGGTATGCAATGCCCTTCATTTTGGTGAAAAGGTTGGTGACACTTTCCTTTGGCTCTTTTATGAGTGATGCGAACGCAATCCCTCCTTGGTTCTTCCTAGCCTTGGTACTAGAGGAGAAGAATGCTTCCAAAGCATTCCACGTCTCTTGCCGAAGCATCCTTCGCACACCATGTATCTAATATTTCCTTCTCCTCCTGGGTTGGTTGTCCTTTAGTTTTGAGTATAAGCATCAGATCATCTCTTGAGATATATCCATACAAGTTTCTCCCTTGCAAGTAAGCCTCCATCCTTAGAGACCATGCTAAGTAGTTTCTTTTATCCAATTTGTCAATTGATGAGGAAAATCCAGCACCCATAATGTAAAAAACTATGACTATGTTGTGATATCACTCTGAAGAGTGATGGGCAATATACAAATATGAGAAGGTCCACGCAGAAAGCTTCTCTGGTACCTTGGAACGTGAATCTCAAAAGTTTATGCAAAATAGATAACGTTTGACTGCTCCTCAAGTAGAGAAGAAAGTAGGTACTTGAAATCTTACTCAAACCTCATAACCTAATTGGAATTGATCCAAGACATTTTGTACACATTCAAATGAATTGATTAGTGAACTATTCTAAGTTATTTCATGATTTAGGACTATGTTGAGAAAAATATGCATAAGAACTCAAGGGGGTGATCCCCACTGTTCAATAGGATGAAAATGTGCAAAAATATCATACAGATTTACTCCTGTCTCAATGTCTACAACTCCAATGACCATGAAACTGTGTACGTATACTCACAAAAGTCCTGGCTTCATGCTTCAATCAATAAGCAAAACAATAAGGCTATGTACTTGTTGCAATGACTCAAACAAGTTATCACACTTGAAACAATGTATTGTAACAGTGAACAAAGAGCTGTTGGAGGATTCCACAAGCTTCAAGATAAGCACTATATTTACTCAAATGAGTGAACTTCAGCTCATATGTCCACGACTAAGTGATAGCGCATACATATATACTATTTCAGAGATGATTGTTGGTTAGATCTACCTACGCTTGTTCCATGCTTTTAGGAATTACTTTCAATTTTGAGTTTAAATATGGTCATGGAGTTTGGCAAAAATAATATTTGACTTTAATCTTAGAACTTATCAATTAAGTCATGCATATGCATTATATTTTAAGTTCAAAAATTCTCCTTAAGTCTTTTGCATAATGCCAAGCACTAAGTGTTGCCTATATGAAACAAGATGTGTGCACTCATACATCTATCTATGTTCCCACATGCATGTATGTATACATATGAACACACATGAACTAACATATGCACAAGTATGCATGCATGTGTATGTGTCATGCATGCACACACAAGTGCACATGCATTTATGTGTAGGTGCATATGCATGTAAATGTAGGTGCATATGCATGCATGCATGCATAGATGTGTATGTATGCATACTCATGTCTTTAAGTGTGCAACATGTGTGAATAAATGAGGGGGAGAGATAGAGAGAGAGAAAGAGAGAGAGAGAGAGAGAGAGAGAGAAGGCACGGGGGAGGGGAGAGATTCTATATGTGGTGAAGCAAAGGTGATTGGAGATTCTATATGTGGTGAAGCAAAGGTGATATAATGACAGTAATTTATATTCATAACCCAAGTATTTCCATTTGTGATTATGGATGGATTGAGATCATATAAGCAAGGGCTGAGAAAGCAAATTATGTTTCCTCAAATAATCATATTGCAAACCTAACCATAAATTGTGAAGTGAATTACAAAAATAACTGAATGTCATAGGTTGCTCTCTACCTAATCATCACATGGAAGTTAGGGGTGCATCCCTCCCAATGTGCATGCATGTGCATATCTTCATAAGTCTAAATTCATGTCAAACAAACAAATAGAAGTAAGAAACACGCAAGTGCTACTCATGCATAACACATTTTTCAAAGGAACGAGATTTAGATAAAACATTCATTTAGAAATATATGTATGTATATATATATATATATATATATATATATATATATATATATATATATATATATATATATATATATATATATATATATATATATATATATATATATATATATATATATATATATATCAGTGTTGCATATGCAATGCGTTGCAAAAGTTTGCAACGTATGCAATGCAACGTCGCGTTGCGTATGCGTTCGCAACGCGTTCGCAACGTATGCAACGCAACGTCGCATTGCGTACGCGTTGCGTACAAATTAAAAAAATAGGGCCCTCCCAACGGGCCGAATACGGCCCGCTGGAGGCCCCTTTTTCATTTCATTCCAGCCCAGAGCAGTGACCACTGAGCACTCAGAGCACTCAGAGCAATGGAGCACTCAGTAAGGGGGGGGGGAGAGAGAGAGAGAGAGAGAGAGAGAGAGAGAGAGAGCATTCAACAATCATGCCTAGAGCTAAACAAGACTGCTGGCAATGTCACGAGCCAAGGAAAGTTTGGAACAGGAGGTAGTGAGAGATGGACCTGTAATTTGTGTGGGTACAAAGGGACAGGAGGGGAAGATAGAATAAAAGCACATTTAGCATGTTTTGGAGGTATAGGTGTTGGTCCTTGCTCTAAACCGATGCCAGAGAAGATGAGAGAAGAGCTTTTGGAATAGCTTGCAGCACGGGAAATGAGAAGAGGGGTTAGAGCATCAGCACAAACACATAGTAGTGCACAGAGCTCTATTCCTCAAGGACATTCATCCCAAGCATCTGAAGGAGAGTTTCCTTCAGCCCCTCTTGATCAGGACTTGGAGACAGAGG
The DNA here is from genome assembly GCA_020310875.1 of Ceratopteris richardii. Classification (NCBI taxonomy): domain Eukaryota; kingdom Viridiplantae; phylum Streptophyta; class Polypodiopsida; order Polypodiales; family Pteridaceae; genus Ceratopteris; species Ceratopteris richardii. The sequence goes on from CM035431.1 coordinate 144,754,773, forward strand.
AGGTAGCACATGCATCAAAGCATCAGCAAAAGAGACCACCGGAGAGTCAGAGCATTCCTACAGATCGTGGCAGCCTACATGCATCATCCATAAGGGCTAGTTTGTAGAAGCAAGGGAAGCAGGAGGGCACCTAAGGTATTATGAGGCTCTTCATTAAATGTGGTTTAAGCTTTAATGTGGTGCGCACTCCCGCATGGAAAGAGGCCATGAAAATGGTGAGTAGGCTTGGGGTTGAGTGGAAAGGGCCTTCTTATGAAGAGCTAAGAGGAAGTGAGCTGAGAAGAACAAAAGAAATATGGCCTATCTGCACCTGAGTTGGTAAGTAGTAAGTACAAACTTCTAAGTTTCATTTAAATTTTAATTCATAATTTTGAATTCATAATTCAAGCAAATAATGCATACTTTTTATGGAACATGCAGAGATCACTTTCCATCCGTGTTCTTTCACAGGACTGTAGCGTTAGTCCATGTGAAAGAAATTGGAGCACTTGGGCCCTCTTCCACACAAAGAAGAGGAATCGCTTATCTACTGCACAGTTGGAGCGGCTAGTATATTGCCACTGCAACTTGCATCTTTTGGAGAGCGGAGGTCATACACCACGTGCGACAGGTCAACATTGACCATATTGACATAGAGAAGGTCCATGAAATGCCTACTATACCTTCAGAAGAGTTGGATCTTTGCAGCATTTTATCATGAGTTGACCAAGCCACAGCATCAGACTCGCTCCCAGAGACGTACTCAATCACGAGCCATAGCATTTCCAGGGGCCTCTACTAGTTCTTCTCCACATGGTAGAGAGGATGAGGATGAGGATAAGGATGAGTTTTCATCAGATACTGAGTCAGATTCTGATGATTAACTCTTGGACTGATTCATATTTGTATATTTATTTGGACATGTCACATGAGTCATGACTGATGAGTCATTGATCAGTCATCAGTGATTATGGACATTGGATATGTATTTATGACATTTAGATGATAGTATGATTGTCTTAACTCTTGACTTTGTTTTGACTCTTTGAGATGACTCATGTACCTAGATTTTGCATTATAATTTATTATTGTATTTTGTGGCATGTGCTCATTGCTCACTTCCAAGTTCCATCTCGATTCTTGTCACTTGAGTATTTAAGTTTTAACGATGATTCGTTAATTTATTGAGTATTCCTATGAAATTTGAAATGTGATCTATTTAGTAGTGCTTGACTTAAAAGTTAATGTGCATTCACATTCTGATCAAATTTCTACGTTGAAATGGAGGTCAGGTGTCGACATCAAATGATCTATATATGAAATGTTTAAACGTTGATATATAATGCTTATATGTGTTTTTTGCCTATATTAAAGCATTTATAAGAAGATTTATATAGTTAGGGTATTGAAAATCTAAAAAAAATAATAATAATTTGATTTCAAAAAATGAATTATATGCAACTTTAGGTTCGCAACTTCTTCACATTGCTAACCTGTTACCTACAACGTTGCCATACCGTTGCTAACCACACTGATATATATATATATATATATATATATATATATATATATATATATATATATATATATATATATATGTATATATATATATATATATATATATATATATATATATATATATATATATATATATATATGTGTGTGTGTGTGTGTGTGTATATAATCCAATATTAACATTGAGACTCGTAAACTTGAAAAAAAATCCTTTGAAAAATGAAAAGTAAAAATATGATTAGGTAACAAATAAGATATGACGAACATAAAAATGCAACTTTGACTTTTGTATCCAAACAAATATGAGATTTCAAACTTCATCATGCATAGCTTGAACAAGGATCTACGACATCCATGCATCACCAATGACCAATAGTAAGTGCAACCTCTAATATCGTCACTTTCTGGAGTCAAGGATTCTAATAGAAAACCAACAAACTAAATTTCTATCACATCAAAAGTGACGGGCCAACTAAATCATGATAAAGCCTTGCATACAAATAACAATCAAAATTTTGAACTTCCAAAACAATAACATGAATAATAACAAAGAAACCAAATGAATCCAAAATTGGAAAATAAAAGGAACTACTAATAAAACAAAATGATAGGATTCATGAACCTTCGAAAATATTCGAGTGACCATAAATCATAAGAATGCCTACCAAAATCTACTCGATAGAACCAAAAGTTCTCCTCTCTTGACCTTATCAATCACCGATTTGACTAATGCTGCTAAAACACATCAGCAATTATGATAAAATGGAAAGCAAAGCTCTACCTAGACTCATCATTCATAGTTGTTGATGGATGGACAAAATAAACTCAACAGTTCCATGACACAGTGATTGCATACATTGAGAGGATTGCATGGCTTCTTGTCTATTGAGGAAACAGACAATTAGAACAAGGTTGTGGTCTATCAAATCATATATATATATATATATACATACATACATACATACATACATGCATGCATGCATGCATGCATGCATGCATGCATGCATGCATACATACATACATACATACATACATACATACATACATATATACATATATATGTTGAAGTTTGAGGTCTGCGGAAGCACACGAACAGTACAGGGAAAAAGAAGAAGCTTTGAGCACAACACAAATGTATTACCACTAGAATGTACAAAGATATGTAAACCATTAGGGCAATAGGCATATATACAAGCCGGG
>CM035431.1:144762466-144792466 GCA_020310875.1 Ceratopteris richardii
CTCTCTCTCTCTCTCTCTCTCTCTCTCTCTCTCTCTCTCTCTCTCTCTCTCTCTCTCTCTCTCTCTCTCTCTCTCTCTCTCTCTCTCTCTCTCTATCTCTCTCTCTCTATCTCTATCTAATTATATATATATATATATATATATATATATATATATATATATATATATATATATATATATATATATATATATATATATATATATATATATATATATATATATATATATATATGTATATCGTAAGAGCAGAGCTTGCTGCACCACCGATGCTAGTAGAGGCACTTTGCCAGACAGTATGCTTACTACACAGGATCAAGGGCATGGATAGAGAGCGCATCACCTACAGAGCTTTCCACGCATCACACGACATGGCTTCGGCAGGGGACAGCTCCTCATGGTATGCACAGATGTGAGATTGGCTGGCCCACCATGGACTTGAAATAGACAGACTACCACTAGTACGGTATGACTCCCATGCCCCCACCCACTCGCCTCCCACCAGGAAAGGAATAGGATCATCCGTCAATAGGATCATCCGTCAGGAGATATTGCAGAAATACATACAGAGGTCCATTGCCACCGAAAATGCTCTACTACCGTGAGCATTTCCTACATATCTCAGATCAGGGCTTCATTGAGACCCCACGTTACATGCAGACATACCTACCACACCACCTCCGTGTCATCATTGGGCACTTCGAGTTTCATCACATCAGCTCGAGATCGAGAGAGGTCGGGCCAAAGGAGTTCCCCAAGAGGAGAGGTGGCGCCCAATATGCCATACAGAGATAGAGAGTGAGGAGCACTTGATTAAGAGATGCCCAGCATACTAAGACCTACGAGCACAGTTCCATATTGAGGAGTCACTCCAGTTGTGCATGACCACACGAGACCAACGGAGGATGGGTCGCTTCATCGTGGCAGCATATTAGAGACGAGAGCAGATGTTACAACGCACACTTCAGACAAGACGGGCACCCAACAGACGATTACTCAGTTCTTTCAACAACTTGAGCCACATCAGACAAACCAGCCTTCTATAGGCATAGGGATCATGCTTGAGCAGGCAGCAGCACAGAGAGTGCGATGCAAACCACGTACGGTTGGGTACGGACGACCACAATTGCATCAGGAGGATGTCTCCCGCATCTGGATAGCCCACAACCACATGATGGAGCAGAGGCGCACCACCACCACTTGGATCGCCCTCTTGCAAGAGGTACTAAGTCCACTGCCGATGTACCACATACTCCACCCTCCACCCATCTATACTAGTTAGGATATACACATTCACTCCCACATAGGTCCCCATGTATTAGGTGGCCATTATCTACGGAGTCAGAGCCATGCTCCCCCAGGAACCATGCACCACTACCTTACCTCCACCAATCCACCATTGCTAGGTACACCATCATCTTGTTGTTTTCAGCCTACATAGTTCTTTTTTGTAGTGAGTATTTTTCTTTTCATCTTCTACACAGAGATGACCACAGTTGTACATGGTTTTGTCTCATAGGCCAAGTTTGGCCTTTTGGTAGACTTTAATAAATCTCTCTCTCTCTCTCTCTATCCATGGCGCCTCGAGGAGGTGATGGAGGGCAAGGACATGATCTTCTTGACAGAGACACATGAGAGCCCGGGGAGGAGCCTACCGAGGATTGAGGGCTATATGTGGGAGTCAGCTCACCGCCGAGAGATGTGACAGCACACCACACGAGGATCAAGAGTAGCCGTGCTCTATAGACAGTCGCTACAGCACAGGATACAGGTGGTAGCCAGAGACCCAGAGGCACGTTTCATGTGGATACGGCTCCAGCTATGAGAGGAGAGAGCAACGAAATATCAGAGGAGAGAGCAACGTATTTCGTCATCTGCTATATTCAACCCATCAGCTCACACTTCACACATTCCCCCGAGCAGCCCTCAGGGGGAAAGGGTTCAAACACATCGCCATATGACTGCCTCAGTGACACCATTATGGAGTATACCGGGATGGGAGAAGTCTTCCTTGTAGCAGACTTCAATGCCCGCACTCAGAGCCACCAGTGTGATATCTACAACTTTGACGACCTTGAGATGCTTCGCACCATAGAGGACATGTCTACACTCAGAGCCTCGGCCGACACTGCCATACTCACCTCATACGGCCGACACCTACTCCAGATGGGAGAAGCACACCGTCTCATTATATATAATGGGATGGCAACCTGGCCCACCTCAGGTGGTCTCACCTGCATCCCACCCACGACACCGCGTGGAGGCAATGTGGTAGACTATGTTATCGGAACCTCGGAGGCGACACATCTCATCACCTCATTCACCATCCGACCCATACGGATTGGAGCTGATCACGCATATCTCTCCCTATCCATACACGGCTCACCATGCATATCCCACCCCGCCACCATCCAGCCACATGCCGATACCACCATTCACTTTAGGCATGAGCTAGCACATATCTATAGCTCCCATGTTCGAGAGCGCATCTACTCCCTTGATCTCTCCGCCCCATTGGACACCCTCACCACCCACTTCTCCTCGATCCTCCACACATCCGCTACTCTCAGCTTTCCATACACCACCCACAGCACCGCACATTCGACATGGCTAGGGCATACACCTCAAAATAGATGGTATGGTGAGGAGTGTAGACGACTATACCGACATCTCAAAGCACACAGTATCTTGGGATCCATCACAGAGAGGGAGGCACGACGCTAGATGCGAGCCCTCACGCCGAAAACGGCGAGCTTTCGAGGAGAGACAGGAGGCAGAGTTGTTTGACCTTCTCATGAGTAGGGATTGCGCCACCGCGTGGAAGGCCCTACGTGAGCCACGCCCACCTACACCCATAGCAAATCCTCAGACTTGGCACACCTACGCCCAGAGGTTATATGACGTCCCATGACAGCCACCATTGATGTATGCAGAAGCAATAGTATGGGCACCAAGGATCACGGAGGCGATGTGGACGCGGATTGAGAGGCCCCAGGTCAGCAAGATCTCACACTTGCTCCACAGCAAGCCTTCTGTTCCACATGACATTATACGAGCTGAGCTTGGCACACCACCGATGCTAGTGAAGGCCCTCTTTCAGCTGGTGACCTTTATTCTGAGAGTCAGAGAGCTCCCCACCAGCAGACTCACCAAGCTTGCATTTGAGACTTCTAGACATTTGGCAAAGACGGGGCATGAGAGAGTATGGTATGCACAGACCTACCAATCGTTAGCAGACCATGGCATGAGCATTACAGATCTCCCCCTTTTCAGTATGACCTCTCTTCCCCCTACATTACCCTCGCTCGTTTGGAGAGGAACAGGATCATCCGTCAAGACCTACTACAGATACACGTCAGGGAAACATGGATAGCACCACGGGAGCCTCTTCCCACAAAGAGGCAACACTACAAAGAGCACTTCCTGACTGTGACAACTGATGGTTTCATTCAGAGACCACGATACATGGATACATACATGGCACCAGTAGAGAGAGTGGTCGTTGATCAGCTTAGAGTATCATCACACAAGCTCGAGATTGAGGTTGGGCGTGTGACACATACCCCCAGGGACAAGAGATTATGCAAGATATGCCGAGAGGAGGTGGAGGACGAGGAGCACTACACATGCAGATGCCAAGCATATGAGGACATCAGAGACCGCTACCCATAGCTCTTCAGGGGGCCCAGAGAGATGAGGGCTTTATTGGAGACGGAGGACCAGCGCCCTCTAGGTCGTTTCCTAGTAGAGCTCCAGCGCCGCCGTGCATCACTTCTCCAGCAGCAGATGGAGATACACATGACCCCCTAGACTTATATTACAGGTGGACCGATTGAGGTGGTCAGATCATATGTTTACTTGGGAGTGACATTTACAGCAGCATCAGGGGTCTTCTTTATGTCTCAGGCAGCACGTGACCACATCACACGTGGGTATGCAGCACTTGCCTTGATGGAGAGACAGTGCCACCAGGCATATTTTCAGGAGCCCGCACAAAGGGGTGGCTCTTCGACACTTTGGTTACACCAGCCCTCATGTATGGGGCAGCCATATGGGGACCAAGATTAGCCACACCAGTATGGACAGCATTAGAGAGGCCACAGATCCTCATGATTTCGAGACTTATCTGCAGCAAGCCTTCAGTACCACATGATATCATTAGAGCCGAGCTCGCTGCACCACCGATGCTAGTTGAGGCACTATTCCAGACAGTATGCCTATTACACAGACTCCGGAGCATGGATAAAGAGCGCATTGCTTATCGGGCTTTCTAGGCATCACGGGACATGGCATTAGCAGGCGACACCTCGTCATGGTATGCACGGACACGAAACTGGCTCGCCCACCACGGCTTTGACATAGATAGGCTACCACCACTACAGTACGACTCACATGCACCCACCTACTCGCTCTCTCATCAGAAGAGGAATAGGGTCATTCGTCAGGAGATATGGCATAGATACATACAGAGGACATGGGTGAGCCCTAGGGATACATTGCCAACGAAAATGCTCTATTATCGTGAGCATTTTCTACATATATCGGACGAGGGCTTCATTGAGATTCCGAGATACATGCAGACATATCTACCCCACCACCTTCGAGTCATCATTGGGAAGCTCCGGGTTTCATCACATCAGCTCGAGATTGAGAGGGGTCGGTCCAGGGGAGTCCCCCATGAGGAGAGGTGGTGCCCACTATGCGAGACAGAGGTAGAGAGCAAGGCGCATTTTGTTATCAGATGCCCAGCATACTTAGACCTACGAGCACAGTTCCAGATAGAGGAGTCACTCTCGTTATGCATGACTATGGGAGACCAGCGACGCTTGGGACGCTTCCTCGCAGAAGCATACGAGAGGCGGGATCGGTCACTCCAGCCCACACATCAGCCACGGGTGAGTAGGCAGCAGACCATTACCCAGTTTTTTCAGCGAGCTGAGCTACATCAAGGAGGTCCATCTAGAGGGCTCACGCTCCACCAAGCAGCAGCACAGAGGGCACGACGCCAACCACGCATGGGTAGATATCATCGACCACGACTATATCAGGAGGATATCTCACACATCCGGACAGCCTACGACCACATGATGGAGCATAGGTGCACCACCACCCCATGGGTTGTCTTCCTTCAGAAAGCACTCAGACCACCCCCGATGTACCACATACTACACCCACCTCCACCCATTCACGAGTAGCTAGGGTGTTTTTACTCACACTTTTACTCACATGTCCCCCATGTATTAGGTGGCCACTATCTGCAGAGTCAGAGCCGCGTCTCCCCAGCCTTTTCCAGCCTCGTATATCTTTGTGTCGCGATATACTTTTTATTTCATTTCATCCTCTACACAGGGGTACTACACTAGTACATGGTTTTGTCTCATAGGCCAAGTTTGGCCTCCAGAAGACGTTAATATGACTTTCTCTCTCTCTCTCTCTCTCTCTCTCTCTCTCTCTCTCTCTCTCTCTCTCTCTCTCTCTCTCTCTCTCTCTCTCTCTCTCTCTCTCTCTCTCTCTCTCTCTCTCTCTCTCTCTCTCCTCTCTCTCTCTCCCCTCCTCCCTCCCCCTCCCATTGTTGCCAGAACAACTGTAGAGAGTGTCCCTGCCACGAACCAATAACTGAACCACATTGTTGTCAAAATAACTGTAGAGATTGTCCTTCCCCGGACCAATAACTGAACCACATTATTGTCAAAATGCCTATAGAGACTGTCCCTACCCTAGACCAACAACTGAACCACAATAACTGTAGACACTATCCTTGGCCAAGACTAATAATTGAACCACATTGTTGTCAGAATAACGGTAGAGTGTCCTTGCCCCGGACCAATAACTAAACCACATTGTTGTCAGAATACCTATAGAGACTATCCCTTCCCTGGACCAATAATTGAACCATATTGTTGAAAGAATAACTGGGGAGAGTATCCCTGCCCAAGACCAAAAATTGAACCACACTGTTGTCAGAATGACTGAAGACCACCTCCCAAAGCTAGAGAAAGAAGCAGTAACCTATCAAAACAAGAGGGGAACAAAGAAAAAAGAGAGAGAGGAGTGGGAGAGGGAGCAAAAGAAGTAGAAAGAAGAATGTGCTAAGGAGAGAGCGAACATGAAAGAGGAGTTGGAGCTCTTCAAAGCTTCGATGGTCTCCCTCACACCCCAAAAAGGGGAGATTAATATGAACAAGATGGAAGTTCTCAAAGAAGAACTCAGCAAAGCCTCGAACGCGAGCATGGAAAACAAGCTAGAAGCTACCAAAGAAGGGTGGATCAACGTAGTGAAGAACAACATAAAAAAGGAAGCCAAAGAGGAGGCACAAAAGGAAGAAACCCTTACCGTACACACAACCCTTGAGGAAGAGAAGATTAGACAAGCCCACTGTCTCCATGTACGCATCACGGCCATTGTAGAAAAAGAGGGCTCTACCCTTGAGTCCGATGGGAAGATACTATATAAGATGCTGGGCTACAAAGAGGAGTCCCCCTTGTTCATAAAGTCTTGGAGAGCGGGACGAGACCCCACAAAGAAGAGAGCTTTCATTCTGCACTTCCCTTTCGAAGATGTAAGATCCACTTTTACTTCGCAAGAGGGTGATTCTGAGAGCACTTAATGCCCTCCCCCCTAAATCTACCTTGATGATGATATAACACCCTTGCAAGTAGCACATTGTCGTGCATGCATGTCGAAGGTACACCAAGCTCGTAAAGAAGAAAAGAAGGCTTGTCATCATTGATGGCAAGGCCATCCCATAGGGATTCACGGCCTGAGCGACACTTAAGGAGATACATCTTATAGTTTGGAATTGGAACGGAGATCTATGGACATAGCCAGAGAGTTTGGAAGAGGTGTGCAAAGGCAAAGACATCATTATACTTAGAGAGACACATGAGAACCCACACCAAAGCCTACCTCGAGTTCAGGGTTTCAAGTGGGAGTCCACATACAGAGAGTGTACACACCAACACACCACCAAAGGATCAGAAGGAGTAGCCATACTCTTCAGAGATGGACTTCAGAGAAGGATACAGATAGTCGCACGTGATTAACAAGCCAGATATCTTTGCATCTAGCTCCGGCTCTCACAGGAGCGGATCATCTATATAGCGTTATGCTACTTTGCTCCTTCTAGCTCGCGGTTCGCTATGATAGATAGAGAGGAGGATTCACCATACACTTGCTTGTCAGAGGAGAGTATAGAGTACTCTACATTAGGGGAAGTCTTCCTTATGGGATACTTCCATGCAAGGACGGGAAAAAATCAGTGTGAGATATTTGACCTTGAGGACCCACAGATACTACTTACCGTACACGCGTCGTCCACACCTCGAGCGGCAGCAGACTCTACACACACTCACTATGGTGTTGATCCTCTCAAACTAGGTTCTCAACATAATCTCGTTATTTATAATGGGATAGCTCATTGGCATATCTCAAGAGGATTGACATGCATACCACACTCAATCACATATGGAGGGGGAAGTAGAGTAGATTACATCATGGGATCCAGGGAGGCCATCCACCTACTTACCTCATTCACCAATATCCATTGGGGCAGATCACACATACCTCGCAATCTCCCCCAACGGAGACACCCCCACACACACCTGCAACACGCATCCCGCACACCACAATCCACTTCACACACGAGCTAGCCAGTCTATATGCGGCTCAAGTCGAGAAGGATCTTTTCTTGCTTCATCTTGACATTCCACTACCCCTACTCACCTCCCAAATAGCATCAATCCTTCAAACTTCAGCCATCAACTCCTTCCCACACACCATCCACTCTAGTCACACCTCCTCCCGGAACTATGCCACAACATCGCTGGTATGATGAGGAATGCAAAGATCTCTACCGTCGACTATGAACTCAACGAGCATTGGGGGAGATCAGAGAGAGAGAGAGAGAGAGAGAGAGAGAGAGAGAGAGGCAAAGAGATAGATGAAGACCCTCACCCGTCGGAAGAGGCAAGCCTTTGAGGAGGCACAAGAGCTTGAGCTATACTGCCTCTTTACAAGTATGGATAGTGTTGCAGCCTGGCGTACCAAACCAGAGCCAAGCTCAACCACACCTATTGGGGACCCACATACATGGCATTATTATGCTCAGAGATTATATGAGGTACCTCGGCAACATCCTATTACCCAGCCACATGAGCCTCTCCCTACTAGTTCTTCCCTCTTTATAGCAAAGATGGTTGAGAGGGTCATAGGAAAACACATCCACATATCACACGATTGTAGAGCAAGCATCTCATATACACAGCCACACAGTGCCACAAGAGAGGCTCTTCCCATGCCTCTTTGCATATAGACTATCATAGATATACCACTCCATACACCCCCCCCCAAAAAAAAAAAAAAAAAACAAAACAAAAAAAAAAAAAAAAAACAAAAACAAAAACAAAAAACACAACTTTCATAGGCATCTCCACATGCATACTACAAAGATTTATATCAGCTTTACCAATTTTTTCAGTACATTTATCTTGACAGAAGACACCCATGTACATTGATTTGTCTCATAGGCCGAGTTCGGCCTCCTAATAGACATAAAAACACTTTCTTTCTTTCTTTCTTTCTTTCTTTCTTTCTTTCTTTCCCTCCCTCCCTCCCTCCCTCCCTCCCTCCCCCCCCCCCCCCGCCCTCCCTCCCTCCCTCCCCCCCCCCCGCCCTCCCTCCCTCCCTCCCTCCCTCCCTCCCTCCCTCCCTCCCTCCCTCCCTCCCTCCCTCCCTCCCTCCCTCCCTCCCTCCCTCCCTCCCTCCCTCTCTCTCTCTCTCTCTCTCTCTCTCTCTCTCTCTCTCTCTCTCTCTCTCTCTCTCTCTCTCTCTCTCTCTCTCTCTCTCTCTCTCTCTCCCCCCCCCCCTCCCCCCCCCTCCCTCCACCCCTCTCGCCCCCTGCCCGACAGCCCGTCGCCCCTCCCGCCCTCTGCCCGATAGCTCGTCACCCCTCCAGCCCTCTGCATGCGACCTGGCTGCCTCAGCCCGCCCGCGACCTCTGCTCCTCACCCCACGACCTCAACTATCGCATGGCACTGCACCGCTCGTCCTCTCCCGCCATGACCCATGCCCTAATCCAGATCCTAACTCAACCTTAACCCTAACCCTAGCCCGAAATTGGCCTTAAATTTATCTCCCACCTTAACTCTATCCCTAACCCTAAACCGAAACCTCTGTTGCCAAAATGCCCTGAGCCAAAACCCTAAATGGAAGTAGAGCAAGGACCCTAAATGGAAGTAGAGCATCCCTGCCCCTGGCTAATTACTAATGGAAGTAGAGCATCCCTGCCTCGGACTAATCACTGATGGAAGTATAGCATCCCTCCCCCGGACTTATCACTGATGGAAGTAGAGTGTCCCTGCCCCAGCCTAATAATTGATGGAAGCAGAGCGTCCCTGCCCCAGACTAACAACTTTTGCCTACAGTTATTAGCCACTCCCACCCTTGCTCTATCGTGCATCGGGCGTGCTCCCGTCTTCATTGCAACTCTTTGGGCTCAGCACGCTAAACATTTTTCCATCTTCGAACGCCATGACTCCTACGGCTAAGGAGGAGGATTTGACGAAAATGGAGGACAAACTGACCATATCTATCAAAGAAAACAAGAAGGTGGACTCCACTATCACAACCATCATCAACCGCCTCTCAAAGCTCGAGAAAGAAGTAGAAACATATCATAAGGAGAGGGAAACATGGAAGAAAGAGAAAGAAGAGTGGGAGAGGGAAAGAAAGAAAGAAAAAGAAGAATGGGCTAAGGAGACAGCAAACATGAAAGAGGAATTGGAGCTCCTCAAAGTCTCAATGGTCTCTCTCACACCCGAAGAGGGATGTGCACGTGTATGGATGCAAGTGTATAAGTATGCATTCACATGTGCACATGTGTGTGTGTGCGCGCGCGTGTGAGCGCACAAATGTTAAAGTATGTGCTCATGCACATTGCATACAAAATTCAAATGCTCACATGTGATGTGCATGTGTATCGGCATGGGTGTGACATGCATATGGATGTGTATGTATGTGTGTGTATGTGTGTGTGTGTGTGTGCACACGCACATGCATACCCCACATATGTGCATGTTTGTGCAAGTGCACATGCACACAAGCCTACATGCAAGAACCCACATATCAACACATGCATGCATCTATAAATGCTTGTGAACATGTGTATAAAAATGTGTGTCCCCCCATTTTACATGTGTGCATGTACGGCCATCGCCAACATGTATATGTATGTTGTCTGTGAAGATGTCTATTGTTGGAGTGATTTTATTGCAGCTAGAAGATGATATAGTCTTCCTAGAACCTTGATCTAGTTGACAATCACTCAATGATCTCACTTTTTCTCTCAAATTATAAAGAGGTTTAACTCAGACTTACACAATTGGATTACTATAACACCTTCCAAATGAGTTCTGATTCACTTAGAATGGATCACGATAGCTCAGCAAACATGTGGAGCACAACAGACTACCTAGTCACCTACGTGACTTTGACAAACACCTAGAAAATGGAAGTTATGTATTCCTCAGAGTATGCAGATAATAAACCCAAGATTGTGGAGTCTGCACTCATTCAAGACACTTGGATAGCTTTAAAATGACTTAAAGAACAATGGAAATAAATTGTCAATGAACCTGATACAACAGATTGACCTGATACAACAGATTGACAAGCAGTGGATAGTCACTAGCTAGAGATATGGAGAGATGGAGCCATTTGGTTTGCGCAAAGAATAAGTTAGCAAGGGGCTGCTCACTAGACTCCAGGTTGCTCACTAGATTCCTAGCTCTATAATAAACAACTGAATTCACTTGGAATGGGTGAATACGGCGTTTAATCTCACTTTTACTATTATGTCTACACTTCTAGTTCAAATTAGATTGGTACATCACAATTGTATCAAACCTTTTACAAGTTATTTGACCAAATTTGATGGAGACAACTCGTCGGAAAATGTTCAACCAACTTGGGCTGAGGTGAGAAATATGGTTGGGATGAGTTCCATGCAGCTTGAGCTTGCTACCAAGGTCTTCAACACTGGCCCTCAAACTCAGGTCCTCCATGCATCATCAATGATCATATGTCCTTCATGATGATAGCTTCCTTGAACTTGATGAGCTTGCTTGTATCCAAAAACTTGGTCATTATATCTGCTACTTGCTCCTTGGTGCTCACAAACTTCACATCTACTTCATTTGGCATCACTTTCTCCCTTGTGAAGTGATCATTCATTTCCATGTGTTTGTACTAGAATGAAACCTTGGATTGTTAGCTAAGTAAATGGTTGACATATTGTCCCCCAAGAGTGGACACTTCAGCCTGCACATCAAGAACTTTGAGTAGCTTCTTGACATTATCTCATAAGTGGCTAATGTCAAAGCTCTAGAAGCAAACATTTCAATGTGTTTGCTCCTAGAGTATAACCGTGGATTGTTGATTGTGTAAATGCTTGACATATTGTCCCCCAAGAGTGGAAACACTTCAGCCTGCACATCAAGATCTTTGAATAGCTTCTTGAGGCACATCATCTTAGAAGTGGCTGATGTCAAAGCTCTATAATTTGCTTATCTTGAGGAGAGAGCCACACTTGGTTGTTTCTTTGACATCCATGAAATGACTTTGGTACTATCATTGAGACGTCATGAGATGATCCTCCTGTCATCATTAGAACTTGCCCAATCAGTATCACTATATCCTTTGACTTCTAAACACTCACCATAAGCGTAGCAAAGTCCAATCTTGTGTAAGGGCATGAAGAAATTAAGAGAGCATCCCTACCACATAAGAAAGTTTTTGTATGGTTATTGTTGCTAAGAGCAATGCTCCAATTATGCTAACCATATTGCTTCCTTGGAAGCCTCAGTGGCTGAAATATATTCGGCCTCAGTAGTAAACAAAGCAACAATCTTTTGCAGTGTGCTGCACCATGATACAGCACCACCTGCAAGAGTGAAAGCATAGCCACTTTTGGATTTCCGTGTATCCACATCACCTGCCATGTCGGAATCACAGAATTCCCTTCAGCTCTAATAATTGGGCTTCCATCTTCATCCTTTTTAGTGTACAAACATTGGTCTGCATGGCTTCTTTTGAACCCATGTTTGAGCATAAATGCATCAAACTTCTTATACCATTGTCTGGGGGCATGTTTCAGCCCATATAAGCTTCTTTTCAGCTTGCATACTAGATGCTCTTTTCTAGGAATGGCATATCCTTCTGGCTGTTTCATGTACAGCTCTTCGTCTAAATCACCATGCAAAAAGGATGTTTTAACATCCATTTGGAATAACTCCAAATCCAAGGCAGCTGTGAGAGCAAACAACACACGTAATGTGATCATTTTAACCACTGGAGAGAGCACCTCTTGGAAATCAATGCCCTCTTTTTGGGCATATCCCTTAGCAACCAGCCTTGCCTTATACTTGAGTTTGCCATCAACAGTTTTGATTTTGTACACCCACTTGTTGGGAATGACCGTCCTTCCTTTGGGCAACTCAACCAAATCCCAAGTATCATTTGCATTCAAGGCCTTTATCTCTTCCTGCATGGTTGACTCCCACTTCTTCTTGTGCTCACATAGCTTTGCCTCTTTATAAGTAAGAGGCTCACCCTCATCTGATAACATAACGTATTGTATAGAGGGGTCATATCTATTCATTGGCCTCCTAGGACGTGTAGATCTTCTTACCCAATGATCCACATTACCCGGTAATGGATCTACATCAAGAGGTACATCAACTTCTTCATTGCTAATGGGCTGTTGTACATCATTTCCAGCCCTGTTTTCAGCATGAATAGGTGGCTGCATATGCCCTTCAAGAGCCTCTTCTTGTTGTCCAACATCATCTGGCTCAAAAACCACTTTATTGTCTACATTTTTGGCCATATGTGGTGCATCCTGAGGGTCTGAAATAGGCATAACATGTGGCTGGTCTTGCTGAAATGTGACCTTTATATGGTCATGTTTCGAGGCAACATTATTTTGTAGCAGCCTTGCCTCATTAAAAACAACATTCCGGCTGCGTACGACCCTTTTCAGATGAGGTAACCATATTCTATAACCCATTTCACCTTCTTCACCATATCCCATGAAGAGGCCTTTAATGGATTTGGCATCAAGTTTACTCCTCAACTCAAGCCTTATGTGTACAAAAGCTTCACAGCCAAAGACGCATAAGTGATCATATGAAGCAGGTTTGCAAGACTAAACCTCTTTAGGGATGTCACCTTTCAAGGACATGTGAGGGGATCGATTGCATATATGTATAGCACTTGTGAACTCACTCCCATTATTCGTACGTAAGCATTTCAACTTTCTACTTGTTTGGGTAGTCACAAATGCATGAAATCTCTTAAACGCAGCAAACGCTTCATCTTTTGATTTGAGTAGTGATACCCAAATTTTCCTGCAAAAATCATCAACAAAGGAAATAAACCAGCGTAATAGGAACTTTTCACTTGCTTTCCATATTGACAATCATTACAAAAATCTAGCTTGGTTCCTTTAACATCAAGCTTCTTCAAGTTACAAAGTTTGGATAGACCCTTTCGGCTCATATGGCCAAGTTTTTTATGCCACAATTCCATATGAGAATTAATCTCAGCCAATGCAATGAATTTGCCGAATTTGCCAAACAAGGCCTTTCCATGCAAGCAATACAAAGTTCCTCTTCTCTGATCTTCCTTTGACCATGTTTGTAGAAGTGCCTCCTTCACCACTTGCTTTTCTCCTGATTTCTTCGTTCAATATAGAACCCCTCACACCATCAAAAGTAAGATTGGGGTTATTTGATAATGAGACCACCAAGGTCTCCCAAGAGTCAGGAAGTTTCATAAGCAAAAAAATAGCTTTCAGCTTATCATCAAAGGGAGGCATCCCTGAGTCTTGCAACTGTGATAGAGTACTTGTAAAATGAGACAAGTGCTCTTGGACTCGTCCAAGTGCATGCCAACTAATTTCCTCATTAGATGTACCTGATTAACAGGTGCGGTGTTCTCATAAATGGCCTCTGCTCACAATTTTGAAGCTCACAACTCTGAAGCTGTAGTAATGCCCTTGAGGTCTACAAGAATGTCATCAAACATGGCCATTTTTATGTAAGTGATGGCCTTTCTATTCAGATTATGCCACGCATCATTTGGCATATCTTCCCGCTTTCTTGCTTCTAATGCCCTTTCACAATCCTTGAGAAAAAGAATTCCCTGAATTTGCTCCTTCCAAAGATCAAAACCTATGCCCTCGAAGCGACGAATCTCAAAAAGATTCTTCGTGTCTGACGACGACAATGCCATGGTTGCACAGATAAGAGGTTAATGTGCTGAAATTTTGGGCAAAATGCCACCTCTAAAAGTGGTGCACAATGGCTTCAAACAGCTGTAGGAACAAAATGGAGCAAAATCAAACCGATTGGAGCACAAAATTAGAGTCTGAAATTTTTTGAAATTTTCTGCAAAAATTTCAAGCAAGCAAATTTGTGCTAAAAAATCAACAATTTTGATTTCTTTTGACCTCAATGTGCGTACATAAGGCTATAAGACAGCCTTTAAAGAAATGGAGCAAAAGCCCTAAATTTCGCTTCAAAAATTTTTGAAAATCTCAAAAAAACACAATAGTTTGTTGTACATAAGCAATTTCTTTTGCCACAAATCAATACATAAGGTGCTAGAGCTGTGTATTGCTGTTACGACCTGTAAAACACCTGTTTAGACTTGTAAAACACATGTAACAGCTTGTTATGAGCAGTGAAGACGACCAAAGTGATCCTCTTGGCCCCCGAGCAAAGTTCTTCACGATGAAATCGAAGATTATCGCAAAAAGTGAGGTTTTCTTTGCTGTACAGCACCTACGTCGCAGCTCTAAAACCCTAATTCAGCTCTGATACCAGATGAAAGGGTTTGGACATGGTGTTGAAGGGGTAGAGAACGCGTGTATGTGCCTCAGGAGTGGAGGCGCTCGGCTAGAATGGAAGCGCTAGCTGAAGATGAAGGCGTAGCTGCTTAGAGAGAGAGAGAGAGAGAGAGAGAGAGAGAGAGAGAATTGGTCGACTAGTTTTGGAGGAGCTCACAATGAATGAGAGAGCCCTAAAATGTTATTATGTTATATAGAACCCTTTCAAGGTTGGCCAAGTTTTGGAGGAGCTCACAATGAATGAGAGAGCCCTAAAATGTTATTATGTTATATAGAACCCTTTCAAGGTTGGCCAAGTTCACATTGAACTTGGCCCAAAAAATAAAGAATAAGTGACATAGCCTTTATGAATAGGCCTATACACATGTATACACTGTAAATGGGTTATTTAAGACTTTACCCCAACATTACCAAGGTTAGCGTAATTTGGAAAGGGGATTAATAAGTAATCCCATTCATTGATTTCCTTTGTAACTAGAATTAGAAAGCAAGAATCATGATATCTGCATAAGTTTCATGCACAAATGCATGCTCAATCATTCAAATTAATACTTGAATCATTCTACTGCATTATGGATGCTTTGCTTTTCATACAAAAACAAAATCATTAAGCACATCATATATGCTTATGTGTCATCCCATATGTCAAGCATATGCTCTAATATAACTAGAAAGTTAAGAAAAATCTATATCAAAGTTCAGCGACTCCTCTCTAATTCCTTTCAAAGAAGTCACAAACTCCTCAAACACTAGGAACGACGTCTACGACCCGTTGTTCGCATCCTCACTAGATAACAATTCATGTCGAACACATCCTATGTATTAGAGTGGAGCCCTCTTATGTGTTGGAGTGGAACCATGGAGCTCTTTCTTTAATCTCACACAAGCATTGAGAAAGCACCACGAATGACCCTTATATTACGTATATGAAATTGTTCCCAATCTCAAAGGCTACATAACGCACATTGGAGACAAACACCAAATACTTGAGAGGGGAGAGGGAGAGAACTCCATGCGGGTATGCTCAGCTCTAAGACATGTCCTTAGCATACCTGTGTGCGTTTGATAGCCTCACGAAGAGGACAATGAAGCTCGTTGTATGACAACAAACCGCATGGAAACACAAACCACCTCCCAACCACGTGATTCCCTCCTTTTCCTCTTTCCTTCCGTCCATAGCTTTTCCATACGTGAACCATACTTCTAACGCATACAGGTATGGAACTATGAAAAAAAATATGGTATTTCTAGGTACCATACGTGATATCATACGTGTGACGAAAAAAGTATTAAAAATCTGAAAATTATATATACAACACAAAATAACTTGTAAGAGCAATCAATATCACACACACACTACAAACTTGTAAGTTGTAAAGAATTTAGACTTCAAAATTTAGATTCTAGATAATCATGATTCATAAATATGTAGCATCATACATCATACATGTGCCATGGAGCATTAACATTTAAATTTCAGTTTTCAAGAGAAATTAGAATCTTCATCATCATCATGCTCCTCCTCCTCCCCATCATCATCATCATCATCAAGAAAGGCATCATAATTATGAACCAAAGATGATGTCCCAATATTGCTACTAGGTGTGTCTTCCCTCAATGATTGTGCATCCAAATTGGTAGCTTCATTAGGTCCATCATGCATAGGACCAATTTCAGCTTCTCTCATATTTTGCAAAGCAAGATGAGGATCTTTATCTTTTTCCTTGTTGATCATGTCCAATGTAATCTCCATTCTTTCAAATCCCCTCTCTTTCACCTTTGACAATAGCCTCAAATTGGTATGTATGTAGGAGATCATCTTCAACTCATGGAGATTGTGAAGTTAAGAGATATGCGGAAGATTAGTGCATTTATATGTTGATTCTATTCAGAGATTGGGCAGAAGGGGATGGGAGGATGCACATTCTTCTCAATCGTAATCCACTCGGTGCTCAAATGTGAAATCAATAGTAGCAGAACTCAAGGAGATTAGAGCCGAAAGGAATAGTGAAGTAAATTCAAGTAGATCACCTTTTTTTACTCAAGAAATCTCAAAAACATGTTTCTAAATTCATAAGTTATCAACGATCATATGTCATGATGCTCCAGCCATGGCTTTGCAAAAATAGTGTTTACTTAATCACTTGCACAATTTTTGTTTTGGGGAATACATACTTCCTTTGATCATTGTTTTGCAATAACTGTTTCATTGCCTTGTAGCACCTTGTTGCTTTATATCAAGGTTCATGTCTGCGATGCATGGCACATATGTGCAGCTTTGATCCTTCATCTCTCTATGGTTTTGTCTATTCACTCTCAAGTATCTATATTGATTGTGGGCCTTAAAAACCAACAATCGGTATCAGAGCATGCAAAAATAGTGCAAATGGAACATGTTGAGAATAGTATATATTGCAGAAAGATAAGAGCAATATGGCAAGCACAAGTCAAGCTCAGTTCATTATTGCTGCCTATAAAATAGGAAGTTGTCATTAGTAGGCCCATAAAATAGGCAATTGTCAGAAGCTTGGTAGATACATGAACCAAAAGAAGTGAACTCCAAGAGAGATCACATCAATCCTATTTGATTGCACAAGCAATCACATATTTTGCAAATGTTCTTAGAATATGTCATATTCAGGTTTTATATCAGATTTTTGGAGATTTGCAAGATTATCAAGACATATGTTTACGTGAGAAAGGAGGGAAACCGATCTACAACCACAAGCTTATGATAGACAGGTTTTCACTTCTTGTATTTTATGTATTTCTATGATAGGTGTAAATGAAGGCATATAATTGAAACTTGATAGGCCTGGCCAACCTTGAGAGTTGAGGAAGTATGTCAGAGTCTATACACTATCCTTATGTAGCATCTCATGTATTTATATCCTTCCAAGTACTTGGTTAAGAAGAGTAGGGATGAGTGAGTTCTCTTTGTGATGTGTGTTGGGGGAGGACTCGTCATGACAAGGTCCTTGTGTGTGCTAGTGAACACTTTGCATGACACCACATGGCACTTAATCTCAAAAGTATACAAGTACCTACAGCAACAAAATTTCAACCAACAAATATACCTATCTTGACATTGTGTCAAATTAGGAGGGCATTATTGGAAATAGAAACCTTCTACAAGGGGGGTTGCAACTCTTCAAGAAAATACGCGAGAAAATCAAATTTTTGGCGAAGTCAAAATTGGTCAAATCAGGTCAAAATATGATCAAAATTGGTCAAAATTTGTAGGAATTTTTTACTTGAGATATGGATAGTTTCTTCAAGAGCTATTGTTGATATATGACACATACCATTTGGAGCTCATCTTGAGGGTCAAAATCCAAATCTTAATATCTGGTTAAATAGTCATAAACAGTTTGAAAAGCACATTTGATGTGAGACTCAAGCCAAAAATATCATATTTTTTATACAACATAATTACTATATCAAATTAACTAAAAAACAAGCAAAAAAAATTTATAAAACGAAAAAAAACTTCCCCTAACACGTGATCGATTTTCTGCAAGTCATGGAAGGGTGCTTTTGGTGTTTTTTGTGGCCATGAAAAGCAAAGTTTTGAAAAACAATATATAGAGAGAGGCATAATAATCATCACTTTTTGAGAGCTAAACTTGAGCTAGAATCTAGGAGTGGAGAGCTATTTTTCTTCATTTCAACATGGAGCTTCTTCAACAACAAGGAGAACATTAAGTTGGAGCTTATCTATACATGGAGGAGATCATCTTCAACTCATGGAGATTGTGAAGTTATGAAGATGTGCAGCAGATTAGAGCATTTATATACAGATTCTATGACACTTTGTAACATTCATGTACTTCATATTTTGCAATGTATGGCACATATATGGAGCTTTACTCCTGCATGTCTCTATTGTTTTGTCTATTCTCTCATATCTCTATTTCATTCTTGTCTCTATATTGAGTTTGGGCCTTAAAAATCAACAACTTTCTACATAAATGACTTCAGTTCCGAGAAAATATTTGAGCACTCAAAGGTCAGAAATCTTGAATTCCTTCCCAAGCTTCTAGCCTTGATCCATTTGATGCATATGCATCATTGCTTCCTATTACAACCAATTCATCCACTTTTTTTTCTGAGTCATGGATGGGGGCTCCAAGAGGCTTACTCGCTTAGAAGGTACAGTCTATTCCCCCGCTTCATCTTCCGAAGAAGACCTATACGTGACCTTCCAGCACAAGGCCAATGGTCAATTGATCCCGGAGAATCCACACAGTGAGATACCCAATGCCCCATATCATCGACATATATATGCATGGATGGGGGCCCAAGAGGCTTACCCGCTTGGAAGACAAAATCTATCCGCCCGCTTCATCTTCCGAAGAAGACTTATACGTGACCTTACAGCACAAGGCCAATGGTCAACTTATCATGGAGAATCTATGCAGTGAGATACCCAATGCCCTAGATCATCCACATATATATGCATATGTAGACAACTAGTCCTCCTTCCCTCTTAAGGTATAGGGAAGGGTCTGCATCACTTGGCTTGTGAATACTTACAAACCTTTGATTCCATGCCTCAGGGGCTTGCTTTAAACCATATAATACTTTCCTAAGTTTACAAACAAAATTTGAATGTTTAGGATTTTCAAACCCTAAACATTTAGATGTGACAACTCCAATGATTGCCCTAACTACTCATCTTTGCAACAAGGTTGAATGTTTCTTCGTAGTCAATCCCATAGAATTGAGAAAATCCCTTTGCCACAAGCCTTTCTTTGTACCTAGCAATTGATCCATCAAAATTTCTCTTCACTTTATACACCCACTTGTTTCCTGTGACCTTCTAGACTCCATGTGTTGTTGCCTTCACGGGTTTTGTACTCTTCTTCCATACCTCCTTGCCACTCCTTTGTGACCTTTGCCTCTTTATAGATGGAAGGTTCATGGTCTTTGATAACCCTAGACATATAAGCATAATTCATAGCAATATAAATATCATAGACAAGCCTTGAGATCAAATGTTTTACCGTTGTTGATCTTCTTTCTTCTCCCTTTGGTGGGAACCTCCTTTATGTTGGTGCTTTGATCTCTTCCTCTGATATTGCTACCCCTTCTAACATTGTTTCTTCAAAGTATTCCACTTCATGTCCATCTTCATCAAGCTCCACCAGCCTTGCCTCTCCTTTATTCAATGATTGATGAGCTGAATCCATGCTTGGGCTTCTTTGTATGCTTGGACCACTCGTTTTCAAGCTATCTTAAACCCTAGTTGCATATCTCCTATCCACCTCTTCAATGTCTTCATCTTGCAATGGAACTTTGGAAGCACATAATGATGTGAGGTCATAATTTAGCTCCTTTGTATTAGGGTTATAGCACCAGTAACCTTTTTGCTCCTTAGCATAACCAATAAACATACATCTTTCAGCCCTTGCATCCATCTTACCTCTCAATGCTTGTGGGATGTGTGTAGCATACACACCCAAATATTAAGATATGTGAAAGTTCTGGCTTCCTTCCACTCCATGCCTCCTCAAGTATCATGTCATGCACTTATGATGTGAGACACCTATTCATCAAGTACACAGTAGTAGATACAACATCTGTCCAATATATTAATGGCACATTCATTTCATTTAATATAATCCTATCAATTTCAATTATATACCTATCCTTTCCCTCTTCCATCCCATTTTGTTGGGGAATATACCTGCACGTGATTTTCCTCTTTATCCCTTGGTCTTGCAAAATATCACATAAGATATTGGAGAAGTATTCTCCCCCTCCATCTCACCTTAGGGTTATAGCAACATGTCTTCTTCTCAACCTGTGCCTTGAACCTTTTGAACACATCAAACACATCAGATTTTTGCTTTATACAATACAACCATACTTTTCTTGAGTAGTCATCAATGAAGGTTACAAAATAGTTGTTACATGCAAGAGGGCTCTTTGGTTTGTCCCCACACATCTGTGTGCACAAGGTCTAACACACCATGTGCTACATATTCACTCTTCTTGAAATGCTACCTTGTTGACATCTTCACACATCTCATGTAACATTTGTAATGAAAAATGTGGTAAACCTCTTATCAATTGCCTCTTCTCCATGTCTTTCAACCTTTGAATGTTTATGTGGCCACACCTTTTGTGCCACGAGACAGAATCTCCAATCCTTTTGTCTCCATACGTGATGAACATTGCATTGTTTCTCTATCCTTTGCCAATGTTAAGAGTGAACATCCTTCCTTCCTTCTTCCCTTTGGCTTTCAGCTCATAACCATCAGTCCCTTCGAGGTGGTTGTCTGCTTGGCTTCTGGCTCCAAGCTTGAGGGTCACCCATATTGGCTCTACGGTTGGGAGGTGAGGCTGATGTCCACCCTTCTTTTGTTTGTGAATATGGCTTGTGACTTGAGTTGTCTGGCAGGGAGGATCCTAGAGGATCTAACATTGGTGTGACAAGAGCTCTTTGCTCGTATGGAAAAGGAAGGACAACGTGCACAAAACCATCAGAGCTCATGGAGCTCCGATGGCTCAACTTGATATTCTTCTCACCCTCTTGCATGGGGTGGTATGGGACATTTCTAGGAGGAGGGAGCAAGGGGAGCACATTCAAGCCGGTGGTTGGAGAACACATGTAAGTCCCTCTCTTTTTGTGTTTTCCATATAGGTAGGTGGCTGGATGATTGGTACTCTCCAAAAACACCCTTGCTAGAAGCCATGACTGCTTCTTTTTTCCCCTTGCAAGGAAGGAAAGGGAGCAAAAGGGGTTGTCCTTGTGTGAGATTGGGTAGAGGGAGGCTGTGGGAGCAGCCACCTCAATACATTCGTGGCTGGAAACTCTTGCGAAAGCAACCCCAAAGCACAAGGGCAGTGGCAGCACATTGCCAGCCGCCTCTTGTGTGACAAGGGGGATGATAGGCTACTCTGAGGTTTATGATTGGGGAGTGAAAGAGACCGCGGAGAGCTACGTCGTGGTGTGCTCGGTTGCTCCAAACACCAAGGGAGTGGGCTGCTGCGTGAGGAGAGAGAAAGTAGAGAGAGAAACCTGCACAAAAATTTGGAGAAGGAGATGGAGAAGCTGAAGTTGAAGAAGTCCGAATCAAGTTATGAGAGATTTGGGACCAAGTCTTATTGATAAGTGACTTTTAGGTCATTTGGGCATGTTCACACATGGCCAATGACCAAAAGTCATAAAAATAATGTAAATGCATATAACTCCCCAATTTGGGGTCCAAAAAAATACAACAAAAATATGTCTGGAAAGCTCTCGAAGAGAGCTTTCACATGGAAGGGTCAAAATATACAAAAAGAGAGTCCTTGGGGCCTTTATCCCCAACAGGGGAGTGCACAGCTTTATATGGTGATGGATTTGCCACATGTGGCCGGGACATGTTGGAAACCCATCCCAGCGATGGCAACCCACTGGAGAACCTAGGTGCTGAGGTTTCTTGGGCAGCAAGGTGGCTTTCTTGTGCAGCAAGGCTTGAGAAAGCCCATCCAATCGTGTGGCTACATGTGGAAGCCACGTGGCATACTCTTCAGCCACACACACCTCAGCAGCTAGGGGGGCCTGTATTTCCAGTGACATGTTCTATTTGGTAACAATTAAGCGTGTGGCTGAGATAGAAGATGTGAGAATAATAGATTTAGAAAGTTTTATAACTTTCTAAATATATTTGAGAAGATGACAAAAATAGAGGAGGTGGAATGTACATCAAGAAAACTTTATAAGAAGACCTTCTCACCTCCATTTGGCGTAGCACTTCAATTGCCAAAGTTGCACATAAGGGGAGCAACGCCATCTCAACAACATCAGCCTCAAACTAATACCTTCAGCCTCTGCATCTTCTCCTTTGTCATGGAGATGTTCCCTCAGCCTGCTACATATCAGCCATCCACTCCATCCAGTCTAGTCCAACCACTGGAAGATATGACGACTTCCATACCGTACAGACACACACGGGCTAGGTCCCAAAAGGGGTCTTCATAGATTAGGAGGTGGGGATATTCAGATTTTTTACTCCATTCGATGAGCCATTGTGGTTATTCATGGTCAGATGAGGTTCTTTGCCCGGATTTGAGTATACCCATGGTGGGCTCGAGGTAAAGAGCATGAGTACACTCACTTTCCTCTTTGGTTGGGAAGTGGCCAGGTGAGACCTTGGATGCATATTCACAGGATTTGAGGATCTTGGGCATCAACCCATATCCTCGATTATCTATCCTATAGCTGCTCAAATGGAGTGGGGATGCTAGACGGAGTACTTTGAAGTACTCAACAGATCCAAAGAGTGTGACTACAGACGTGAGAGGCATTGATCACAACATAGCCCTAACAATCCAAGGAAATCCTTGGGGAGAATTTTCGCCTACCAAGGTCGGGCTGTAGCTAGATAGTCGAGGAGACCTATGATGAGGGTCATGCTTTGCAAGGCTTGGAGCCTTAGTGGAAGGGATTTCCACTTGACGACTAGTGGTTGATAGAGCATCAAGCTCATCCTACTTCCCCTAGGGATATACACCAGCCACTTCCATGATGATAGGCTTACTATGGGACAGAGGGAGACAATCATCTACCTCACGCCACATGATGTGACCAGAAGTCAACACATACATTTCATGTCCTACCCACATATGCCCAAGATGGAGATAGGCCTCCCTAAGCATTCATGATTGTATTCTTGTAGTATTCTGTCTCACCTGATTGTATTCTTGTAGTATTCTGTCTCACCTCTCTACATCTTCATCTTTGTAAGGCCATCAGAACTAAGATGTAATGCATCACAAAGCATTGGTTTCCATATTCTGGATTGTTGATGACAAGGTACATATCCCTTATGATAGTACGATGTCTTTCATGGACCAATCAAGGCCCCGGCCCCATAAATCTCTCTCTCTCTCTCTCTCTCTCTCTCTCTCTCTCTCTCTCTCTCTCTCTCTCTCTCTCTCTCTCTCTCTCTCTCTCTCTCTCTCTCTCTCTCTCTCTCTCTCTCTCTCTCTCTCTCTCTCTCTCTCTCTCTCTCTCTCTCTCTCTCTCTCTCTCTCTCTCTCCATCTCTCCATATATCTATCTATCTACCTATCTACGGCTAAGAAGGACGATTTGACGAAAATGGAGGACAAACTGACCATAGCTATCAAAGAAAACAAAAAGATGGTGGACTCCACTATCACGACCATCATCAATCGCCTCTCAAAGCTTGAGAAAGAAGTAGAAACATATCATAAGGAGACGAAAACATGGAAGAAAGAGAAAGAAGGGTGGGACAGAGAGAGAAAGAAAGAAAAAGAAGAATGGGCTAAGGAGAGGTCAAACATGTAAGAGGAATTGGAGCTCCTCAAAGCTTCAATGGTCTCTCTCACACTCGAAGAGGGAGAGATCAATATGAACAAGACAGAAGCTCTCAAAGAAGAACTCACCAAAGCTTTGACCGCGAGCATCGAAAACAAGTTAGAAGCTACCAAAGAAGGGTGGATCGACATAGTGAAGAAGAAAACATCAAAAAAGAAGCCAAAGAGGAAGCACAAAAGGAATAAGCCCTCATCCTGCACACCACCATTGAGGAAGAAAAGATGAGACATGCCCTACGGAAGCACCTATGGATTTTAGAGCATAGAGGGGATATTACACACACACACGCACAGCGTCGCATGCAGAGCCTTACTCGCCGCAAACGGCGAGATTGGGAGGAGAGACAGTACTGAGATATTTACCATTTGCTCATGAGACAGTGTAGTCGCGTGGCGACATTTGAGAGAGAGAAGACAGGAGACACCCATCCGAGACCCAAGCACTTGGCATAGCTATGCACGGAGCCTATACGAGATCCCATACCAGCCCCTCTGACTTCTTCACACCCACTATGGTGGGACGCGCTATTGCCCATCTACAGCATGGCAAGGCTCACGACCATTTCAGTTTACAGGCAGAGCACCTCATCTACAGAGGCAGGACTCGCACTCATTGCCCATCTCTTCAACCGTGCATTGGTTGAAGGGTTCCCTGACTCATGGACTGAGCACACCATAGTGCCCATTCATAAATCAGGTGATACTATGGATCCAGCTACATACCAACCGATCATGATTGGCCCTATATTGGCCAAGTTATATGGGGTGGTACTAGAGACAGAGTTGAGTATTCTCGCTGAGAGGAAGGGTATCAAGGCCCCAAGATAGGAAGGTTTCAGACGAGATTACTCTACCATTGACCACATCTTCACCCTGAGATGCCTGATCGACCAGGCAAGAGTGAGGAAGAGGAGATTATATTGCTGCTTTGTGGACTTCCGCAAAGCATTTGACACGGTTCCAGGGAACGACTCTTCAGATGACTACTTGATATCGGAGCTCCAGAGGAGATGATATGGGGGATCTACGCCTTACACCAGAGAGTATCCGGTAGAGTCAGATGTCTAGGAGGCTTATCTGATCCACTTGCTAGCACTATCGAGGTGAAGCAAGGGTGCCCTCTTTCACCCACCCTCTTTGGTCTCTACATTGATGAGATAGTGGACTTCATACAACAGCATGGGGGTGATGGCATTGAGTTATGCGGGTCCACTGTCCATATTCTTTTATATGCTGATGATATTGTACTGGTATCAGAGTCTGCAGAAGGTCTACAGCATCATCTATATGGCCTAGATGACTTTTGCAGACACATCAGGTTATCTCTGAACCTTGGTAAAACCAAGGTCATGATCTTTCATACATCAGCACAGGTACGCAGACATAGTTTGTTCATAGCAACAGGTGGACCGATCAAGGTTGTCGGATAATATGTTCACTTAGGAGTGACATTTACAGAAGCATCAGGGGTCTTCTCTATGTCTCAGCCAGCCTGTGACCGCATCACACTTGGGTATGCAGCACTAGCTTTGATGAGAGACACTGCCACCAGGCATATTTTCAGGAGCCCCGCACAAAAGGGTGGCTCTTCGACACTTTGGTTACACAAGCACTCATGTATGGGGCAGCCATATGGGGGCTGGGATTAACTACATCAGTATGGACAGCATTGGAGAGGCCACATATCCTCATGATTGCCAGACTTATCCGCAGCAAGCCTACAGTACCACATGATATCATTAGAGCAAAGCTCGCTTCACCACCGATGCTAGTTGAGGCACTATTCCAGACAGTATGCCTATTGCACAGACTTCGGAGCATATACAGAGTGCATTGCTTATCGTGCTTTCCAGGCATCACGTGATATGGCATTAGCAGGCTACACCTTCTCATGGTATGCACAGACACGAGACTCGCTTGCCCACCATGGTCTTGACATAGATAGGCTACCACCACTACAGTATGGCTTACAAGCACCCACCTACTTGCTCTCTCATCACGAGAGGAATAGGGTCATTCGCAAAGAGATATGGCATACATACATACAGAGGACATGGGTGAGCCCTAGGGATACATTGCCACTGAAAATGCTCTATTACCGTGAACATTTCAGATGAGGGCTTCATCGAGATTCCGAGATACATGCAGACATACCTACCCCACCACCTTCGAGTCGTCATTAGGCTGTGTTTCATCACATCAGCTTGAGATTGAGAGGAGTCGGTCCAGGGGAGTCCCCTGTGAGGAGATGTGGTGCCCAGTATGCCAGACAGAGGTAGAGAGTGAGGAGCATTTTGTTATCAAATGCCAAGCATACTTAGACCTACGAGCACAGTTCCAGATAGAGGAGTGAGTCTCTCCATTTGTGCATGACTATGGGAGACCAGCGGCACTTGGGACGCTTCCTCATTGCATCATACGAGAGGAGAGAGCGATCACTACAGCCCACACATCAAACACGGGTGAGTACCCAGCAAACCATTACTCAGTTCTTTCAGCGAGTTGAGCTACATCAGAGAGGCCCATCTATAGGGCTCACGCTCCACTAGGCAGCAGCACAGAGAGCATGACGCCGACCACGCATGGTTGCATATCGTCGACCACTACTATATTAAGGAGGATATCTCACACATCAGGACAGCCTACGACCGCATGATGGAGCAGAGGCGTACCCTCGGTTGTCTTCCTTCAGGAGGCAAATCAGACCACCACCGATCTATCACATACTACACCCACCTCGACCCATCACCAATAGCTAGGGTATTTACTCACTCACATTATGGATCCCCCATGTATTAGGTGGCCATTATCTGCAGAGTCAGAGCCACGTCTCCGCAGCCTTTTCCAGCCCTATATAGCTTTGTGTAGCGAGTACTTTTTATTCCATTTCATTTTCTATACAAGGTTACTACACTTGTACATGGTTTTGTCTCATAGGCCAAGTTTGGCCTCAAGAAGACGTTAATATGACTCTCTCTCTCTCTCTCTCTCTCTCTCTCTCTCTCTCTCTCTCTCTCTCTCTCTCTCTCTCTCTCTCTCTCTCTCTCTCTCTCTCTCTCTCTCTCTCTCTCTCTCTCTCTCTCTCTCTCTCGAAGAGGGAGAGATTAATATGAATAAGACAGAAGCTCTCAAAGAATAACTCACCAAAGCTTTGACCGCGAGCATGGAAAACAAGTTAGAAGCTACCAAAGAAGGGTGGATCGACATAGTGAAGAACATCAAAAAAGAAGCCAAAGAAGAAGCACAAAAGGAAGAAGCCCTCATCGTGCACACCACCATTGAGGAAGAAAAGATGAGACAAGCCCACCGTCTCAATGTACGCATCACGGGCCTTGTAGAAAAAGAAGGCTCTACCCCCGAGTCCGATGGGAAGACATTATGCAAGATACTCGGCTACAAAGAGGAGTCCCCCCCCATTCATCAAGTCTTGGAGAATGGGACGAGACCCCACGAAGAAGAGAGCTCTCATCCTACACTTCCCTTCTGAAGATGTAAGATATGCTTTCCTACGCAAGAGGGTGATTTTGAGAGCACTTGATGGCCCCCCATCTACCTTGATGATGATCTCACACCCATGCAGGTAGCACACTGTCGTGCATGCATGCCGATAGTACATCAAGCCCGCAAAGAAGGAAAGAAGGCTTCATATAGAGATGGTCGTGTCATCATTGATGGCAAGGCCATCCCATAGGGATTCGCGGCCCGAGACACTCGAGGAGATACACCTTGCAGTTTGGAACTTCAATGGAGATCTATGGACACACCCAGAGAGGTTGGAAGAGGTGTGCAAAGGCAAAGACATCATTATGCTGACAGAGACACATGAGAGCCCGGGCCAGGGCCTACCTCGAGTCCACGGTTTTCAGTGGGAGTCCACATATAGAGAGTGTACACGTCAGCACACCACCCGAGGATCAGGAGGAGTAGCCATACTCTTCAGAGATGGACTTCAGAACAGGATACAGATAGTCGCACGTGATTCACAGGCCAGATATCTTTGGATTCGACTCAAGCTCTCACAGGAGCTGATCATCTTCATAGCATTATGCTACTTTGCTCCTTCTAGCTCGCGTTTCACTATCATAGATCGAGAGGAGGACTCACCATACACCTGCTTGTCAGAAGAGATTACAGAGTACTCTGCATTAGGGGAAGTCTTCCTTATGGGAAACTTCAATGCAAGGACAGGCAATGATCAGTGTGAGATATTTGACCCAGAAGACCCAGAGATACTACATACCATAGAGGATGAGTCGATAGCTCGAGCTTCAGCTGATACTACACACACTCACTATGGCACTCACTTACTCAGACTAGGCTCTCGACATAATCTCGTTATCTATAACGGGATGGCTCAGTGGCCTACCTCGGGAGGATTGACATGCATACCACACTCAGTCACAGATGGCGGGGGAAGTACAGTAGATTACATCATGGGATCCAGAGAGGCCATCCACCTACTTACCTCATTCACCATCCCACCCATACCCATTGGAGCCGATCACACATACCTCGCACTCTCTCTGAAGGGAGACACACCTACACGCATACCCACAGCACGCATTCCACACACCACCATCCACTTCACACACGAGCTAGCTCACATATATGCGGCTCAAGTCGAGAAGGGTCTTCTCTTGCTTCATCCTGACACTCCACTATCCCTACTCACCTCACAGATAGCATCACTTCTTCACACATCAGCCATCAGCTCCTTCCCACACACCATCCATTCTCATCACACACCTCCTCCCGGGATTATGCCACAACATCGTTGGTACGATGAGGAATGCAAAGATCTTTACCGCCGACTACGAGCTCAACGAGCATTGGGAGAGATCACAGAGAGAGAGGCCAAGGGACGGATGAAGACTCTCACACGTCGAAAGAGGCGAGCCTTTGAGGAGGCACAGGAGCTTGAGCTATACCATCTCTTTATGAGTATGGACAGTGTTGCAGCATGGCGCATCCTACGAGAGCCACGCCCGACCACACCTATTGGGGACCTACACACATGGCATGATTATGCTCAAAGGTTGTATGAGGTACCTGGGCAGCCTCCCATTCCCAAGCCACTTGAGCCTCGCCCTACTAGTTCTTCTCTCTTCACAGCAAAGATGGTTGAGAGGGCCATAGGACGACTTCGACATGGACGTTCAACAGACCATACGGGATTGCAGAGCGAGCATCTCATATCTGCAGCCTCCACTATAGCCCTGTTGATTGCACATGTCTTCAACCGGGCTATAGGGGCGGGCTTCCCAGAGGAGTGGACGAGGCACACCATTGTGCCTATCCACAAATCTGGCGACACCCTGGATCCAGGGAACTACAGGACCATCATGATTGGCCACACCATGGCCAAACTATACGGTGCCATACTGAGCTCAGCTCATACGCAGAGACTGAGGGGCTACGAGCATGAGGCCAGGCAGGTTTTCGACGAGCTTTCTCTACTATTGATCACATCTTCATTTTACGTTGCCTCATTGATGGGGCAAGGGTACGGAAGAAGAGACTATATTGCTGCTTTGTGGACTTCCGCAAAGCTTTTGATACAGTGCCACGAGAGAGGCTCTTCCAACGCCTCCAGAGCTTGGGAGTACCATCAGGGATGATTTGGGCCATCTATGCACTCTATGAGCAGGTGACTGGGAGGGTACAGTGTCCAGGAGGTATGTCTGAGACCATTGCTAGCACAATCGGTGTTAAGCAAGGCTGCCCACTCTCTCCCACTCTATTTGGTCTCTACATCGACGAGATTGA